>BGZK01000926.1:0-248379 GCA_005406025.1 Eumeta japonica
AAGTTCAGGTTTGAGGTGCAGTATATATTCTTCAATAACAGTGCTGTGGTTGACATGTTTTGCGAGTGGTTAATCGATTTTAGAAAAATAGTTAACTTCATTTCATGGGATGATTTGGAATTCATTGACAGATTTCGAGTACTTATCCAAAAATGTAGCGAAAATGCTTGCAACAGAACTAGATTCTGATTTAAAAAAGAATTTCCTCCAAATAAGTATATAAATTATATTATTTAACTGACAGCTTTGTCACGGCGCCACCGTCGTCGGTCGGCCATTTTCGCGCCTCGCCGCGCATGCGCTCGAGACGTAAAAAATTTCATTTTTCGCTTAGAATTTGTATTAGGACCCCATATATATTGTACATTTTAGGAATTTCGATAAAATTTGCTCTTTTTGTAAGAGAACATTGTAGAAAAAAAATGTTTAATGAAAGATATAAGAAGTTAAATCCAGAAAATTGTAGTATCCGAGCTTTTCCTAAACTACAAATAAGTAAAAGAACATTTTTGTTTATTCCTTAATAACTAATTTATAAACATAAAACAACACAAAAGTGGAACAGCGACGATTAAACAGTTAACTGAAGATTAATTTAATCTTAACTTTTATCTTGACTATTTGTTTTGAAACAACTGGCCCTTAATGATGTTTAAGGGCATAAAAGTGAGTAATCTTCTGTATCTTTTCACCGACCTATTTTCCTTATCTGTTGACCTTTTCAAGTGTTTTTATACGTCTTAGATTCGTGGAAAAGTCAAAAATTTCACCGTTTTTTTTTTTACCTTTAAGGGTTCGCTAATTCTCATATCCAAAGTACGCACGATTTTCGTCAATCAATATCAATTGGACTGATAGTAATAAAATAAAACTTTTTATTTTTGTTCTTTCATGTTACCTAATCATTTGAATGATTAGAATAGCAAATAATGTGCTTCATTTTGTTGATTACATCCATTTAGATCTGGTATTGCAGTCGTATCGAATTTTATTAGTTCTTATTATTTCTTGTTAGAACCTATTGCACGCCTTAAGCGCGAGCGCAGGTGTTTCTACTGTCGCCTGAAAATCCCGTGTAATCACGATAACTAAAAAACTATTTAACTTTTAAACTCAATTTATTTTTCAATCTCATCACTAATTGATTGGGAATAACTGTATTGAAAATCATAGTTTGATATAGTACCGATTAGCTGTAATTCAATTTTTTAACTGGCAGTTATTCATGTTTGTTCTGTCATTTCGCTTAAATATCTGTAATGGAGTTTGAAATGAATGTTTTACGTTTTTGTAACTGCCAACAGATGGCGGTAGTAATATCAAAAATAAAAAAACTATTTCCGCCCGAGGCTGTACAATTTAGTTCACTGTTTAGCTTTAAGTCGCGCGCGCAGAGTGTCCGGGTTCAAATCTGTCCTAGAATTTGTTTTTTTTTTCATTTATTTTTGAGCAACGTACAGAAAAATAGAAAAAAATAATTTTTATTCCATTATGCTTTCATCACTACTTTTTTCTTCCGAAATAATGTACAGACGCACAAAACCTACGATTTTGTTCCATGTACAGATGTTAAGTCTACCGGTAAGGCGAAATGTCAAATTTTTAAATAATATACTCGTAATTAGATATATTTTTAATGTTTCTAAAATTACACATTTTATGAATCATACATTTAAATATTTATATATGTACAATTTAGAGCAAAACATGACAATTTCATCCTGTACCATATTTAAGCTTATCAGCACCCACAACTTCGCCCGTACGCCCGTACAGCCTTCCAGCCACCGTTCACCCATCGATGCAGTGGCGCGGCTAGGAGCGGGCGACGGGGGTGGCCCACACCGGGTGCCGCCCATTTAGGGGGTGACACCCCGAGTTCATCGGACCGCAAATTTTGGTCCACAAAAAATGCACAACTAAATATAACATTGTTTATCATTGGAGTTTTTCTGCAACTTAACGGTTTTGGTTTTTAGGGTGTTCCGCCCTTCAAACCCGCCCCGGATGACACCCGGGCTAGCTACACCACAGCATCGACGCGATTACGTTCGGGGCTCCGTGCAGCCGAGCGACAATCATTTATGACTTTTCAGGGAATACAAACGTAAGAGCTTAGATAATGACATTCAATTGAAACTTCATGTTTATTTTTCGAAAGTTTTTGTTTTTGTTTTTCGCTAAATACGATAAACACCTTATCTATTGGTATCGTTTCGTAATAATAACAATTTTCACTAAAGCTAGACACTTAAACGGTAAGTTTCTATCTATGTAATCTTAAAAATATCTACAAAGTACTAAATGATTGTAAGAAACCATGAACAGAGACATAAATTTTTCATCATAGCTTATTTATTAAAATGGCTATCATCAAAGATGGATCCCGAGTCAATTGTTCAACCCTTAAAATGCACAATCCTTTCAGATAATTCCTTCAATGTCAATCTAAGATCCCCTGGTCCTCGCTGTCCTTTGCTTAAACAAGACTCGCAACGTCTTCGCACAGCCACCGGTCTGATTGGGCCGTAGAAGGCGCCGCCGTCGTATGACACGATAAAACGCCCGGCAAGTGCGAATGGGACTCGCACTCCGAGGGTTCCGTACAAATTTAATTTTGCATGTAAATATCTCATCTGTCAAGTTTCTGGAATTACCTGTTTTTGATAGCGATATACGGCGATATATCGATCCGGTAATTCAGAAACATGGATTGTGTAGTTTTTTTGTACAAAAAAATTTCAAAAATATTTTCAAGTATATCGGAATTTAGTGGACATCTTTAATATTCATAGTGAAACATAAAAAAAAAAACGTTCGCTCTTATATCAATTTACGTCGCAGTTCATACTCCAACTATAAGTATCAATTTATGATAGCAAAAAAAAAAATTAATAATATAAATACAAATTTTCAATTCCAATACTATAGCTGTCAGAAATAGCTTATTGTCAAACTTCACGATTTCAATAGAAAGTACCCGATAGGTTTTGATTTTTTGACAGTGTCAAAATATGCGACAAAAATGGTTGTATTCTTTGACTGCGTTGACAAGGAAGCTCGATTTTTTTTAAAGCATCAAGGGATCTCAAACCTGATTATTTGATATTAATTTCGACTTGATATTTCCGTAAATTCCTGAAAAACAAGGTCTTGACACACAGACAGACAACTTGGAAATCTTAAGGTGTTCCTTTTGGGATATGGAATGTAAAAACTAAACTTGAAGTCCATTTTTCCAATAACTCTCAATCATCTTTCTATAACTGTCATACAAGGTTTAAAATTTTAACCGATTCTTAAGAATTATGCTAAAAAAAAACAGCAACTCAATAAGATTATCACCTCTCGCTATAGCAATGAATAAAAAAATAGAATACATAGGTCTGCTATTTCAGGAGCCCTCGTGTAATCTTCGTCGACCCAGTTTGAGTATTACACCGGTGGCGCCATCTAGGACGAACTCGAAATAATTTTGCCTTTTTTTTTTCTGAAAATGACTATTGCCTTTCATTGTATTAATTGTCTAAATAAAAAGTTAATTTAGATATATAATGTATACATACTTATTTAAAATTAGACAATTGTGGCATCTATAGATGGAAAGTAACACTTTAAGGGTATGTCTACAAATACGAAAGCTAAGTATCCAATACAATCTTATCCAATAAAATTGTACATTAACTGTAAAGGGGTTTTTTTTTTCTAATAGGGCAATTACTATCGTTACACTTATTTCCATTTGAAATGCAGCAGTTAAATAATCGGTTACACCAATTAAAATAAACAATAAAATAAAAATAACAGCATTGAATGTTAAAGACCATAAATTATTGTAAGAATACTGTAAAAATTGATGCTTAAGACGTGTGAGGTAACTTAACGAGGATTCCTTAAGCTTTCGGATTCACTTAAACCGCTTAACTCTTATTAATCTCAATTCGATCAAAACAGAGTCAATCGAATATCCTCAAATGCAAACACTAAAACTATAGAATGATAAATCGCTGCAAGTGGACAATTTGAGAGTGTTTTCCTCTTGTATTGATTTTATTTACAGAATTAGAAATTTGTTATACTAAATTAGACAATATTTTCTATACAAAAAGGTCACTATAATATTTTTAAGTTACTTAAGTAAATATGATATATGGACATTCAACGAATAATTAAAAAAAGAAAAAGAAAAAATAACACATTGTTTAAGTAACTATTATTAAAACGATTAAGAGTAAATTTAAAATAAATGTAATATCATATCAAACAATGAAAATTTGAATAAAATATGATAAATGATATTAATCAATCAATTCACCAAATACATTTCTTTAAGAATCAATACAAATAGAATCAAAATAACTTATGAGTGCCTTAACTTAATGATGTGATGTCAAAGTAAAAATGTTATTATATATTTTTATAAAAATATATAGATATCAGGAGGGGTATGCCCAAATTAATGAGATACTCTTTACTCAATAATATAAATTTGGCAAGTTATACACCATTGTAAATACTGGTTACTTATTGGTAAATTAAAAATGAAACATATATCAATGCAAATATTTTTTGAAGTTATACTTCTTTAAGCGCTTTATAAAAAAAATGATGAGGTTGAAATATTAAGATGCGCGCGCATCAGTGTAACACAAAATTAACAGGTTAAAGCTACCCACTTCGAATTCGAATTTCGAATAATGAGAGAATTTATGTTACACTTAATGTAAGAAAATAAATATTTGTTCATTTAATTTTTAAGATTTAATAAATATTTATTTATTTAATTTTTTAAATTTAAACTGAACTTTATTTACTGTGTTGACTATCCTTTTCCAGTCCTTTTATTATTTTATTGTTACTAATTATTTGCATGCAGCTAAAAACTATTTTTTAATATTGCCAAAGAAGTATAACTTCACGCGCGTACATAAGAACACGCACGATTTTTTTTTTCTTTAAAATGCTTATTTTTTTAGAATCCGGGGGGATTTCGCTTGCAACAATGGAATTCAGTTGACGTGTTCCGTTGTTGGAAAGCCCCAAGCATGTTTTGTACTTTCGAGTTACTACTAGCGCTTGTTCAGTTTTTAATCGGTTTGTCGAGTTTAAAAGATGAGGAAGTTTGAAAGATGAAGCGAGGAGAAGTCGTCCGCCACCCACAGTCACTAAGAAAATAGTTCAAGCAGTTGATAAATCTGATTGAGACAACCGAAGAATCGCATATATGTAAAGCTTGTGCGATAACCATATATATATGAAACGGTCAGTAGCTAATCAAACCATTGTTCACGACCACCGTAAGAATTATTCCAGATGAGTGCCACACAAACCGAACGATGAGCAGAAAGACCGTGGGGAAGAACTACTGCCGATTTACGACAGAGAAGTCTGACCGAGGCGAGAGAGAGAAGACATCCGGGTTGTGCTTACCGGTGACAGAACAAGGCTGAAGAAGTACAACCCTGGAACAAGGTGATAATCGACCGTCCGGCGCTTTAATAGTGAACCGACGGTAATAAACGGTAGCCAAGATTTTTTTTTTAGTACCGGTTATATCGCTACTCTGACGCTAGAGGATTAAAAACTGGTTAATGCACTCGGTCTGCGCTAAATGGCACAGTTGGTGCAGTGTCGAGCTTTTCATGAAAACGGTAGGGTGTGACAAGCGACCGAAGTCATGAGTCGGGCACGTTCTTTGGTGGACCGACGTCGCGCGCACGCATCTTCCAGAAGACTTCTTTTTTTTTAATTAAAAAATGTGTCCATCCTACCTCATCCACCATATTCCTCCGACCTGGCACCATGCGATTCTTTCATGTTTCACAAAATCAAAGAAAAATTGAAAGGCAAAAGACGTGAGAACAAGGAAAATGCACTAGATGCCAAGAATTTTGAAATTCTGGAGGTATCTAAAAATGAACATACACTTGCTCAGGGTGAATACTTGTAAAAGATAAATATTAGTAATAAATAATAAATATTAAAATTTTTGAGTTTCCAATATTTTTTGGCATAACCCTCACATATTTATGTATATATTACATATATACCGACATTCTCTTTTCAAAATACACAATAATGCTGCATTCTCTGATCAGACACCTAATTATTTGGATACACAATGATCATTGATCCCACCATATAGGAAACTAAACAAACTTCTTCCCACATTCAATTTAAAAAAAAAAAGTAGCCTTCAAATTGTCTACGTCCATGCTTTTATTGGCCAGGAAATCTACACTGTTGAAAATGATTGGATAAACAAAATTTTGGAATGACATCACATCATCTGCATTGAGTCGTTACTATAATTACAGCTAACTCTTGGAGCTGGACGTAGCAGCCTTCGTCGACGTCTGCCGGCGATGGAATAGAAGCCGATGCGACAGCAGCTCTCCGGAAAAACGGAACTTCTTGTCACAATCACCGCAACCATAGGGCCTCAGGTCTCCTAGCTGATCGGTATTCTGTGGAAAAAAAATTGACTGCCTGATCGGTGGTGACCCTAAGTGCTGCGCTGGAATTGTGTGGGTTCGATTACCATACAAAGCAAAAGTTTATTTCATTAAAAAATTAATGCTTGTCCCGAGTCCGAGTGTTACTATGAATTGTGTGTATATCTTTACAAAAAAAAAACTGGCCAATCACACATCGGACCATGCTCAATGTAGGGTTCCGAAACCGTTCCTACAAAGAAATGCACTACAGATGAAAAACTATGTTGTTATATTTTTTTTCCATGTTTCTCACACACAATAAATATAAGCACGTCAGTCGCCTATAACTAGAGAAACAAGTAGGTGTGTCGACTATTATTACTGGTGTAAATTAAAAAGCACCAGCAAAAGAGCATATCTTCATGCCACTTTTGTTGACAAGCGCAGTTTCTCAGCAATAACTCCAAAATGGTATATCAGATTATGTTCAAAATAATTTTCGTCTAAAGTATTTATCAATCACTATCTTTGTATTTTTTTTTTAATATTTCTTGGATATACAGTTTAAAAATAAAGGAGGAAAAGAAAATTTATGCTACTATCAGTGATTATTTCCGAAATGATTAAGTTAATCAAGAAAATGCTTAGCAACTTTGAAGTATTTTAAAGTAACTGTTAAAATATGTGCCACATGTTGAAGTTTGCTGAAAATTTTTTTTCAGAATCAGTTACATGTATGGAGTGCCCCCTTTAAAAATATTTATATTTGTTATTTAACCATTAAGTTAGTAGCAGCTTATACAAGACACCTATAATATAAATTTCATCAATATACATCTTGTAGGTTTTGGATAAAGTGCCTGTGACATAAGGACGGATATAATGGAACTACAAGGGTTCCATTTCTGCTATTTCGGTTCAGAACCCTAAAAAAAGTATTGTATCAATTATCTGATACCCATAGAACAAGCTTAGATGTTTAGTTTGGGACCAGATCATGGTGTGTGTCTGATGTAAAAAAAAATGTAATAGCACATTCATATAATTTATACAAGAAATAGATCTAGAGATAATAGAAGATAGACCGCTACTTATGTGAATTTGCCATAACTCCACAATGGAATAAATCAGAATAGTAACTTGCACGTTGTCATAGAGACCTCAAAGTGACGAATAGAATACTAATTTTCGTCCACTTCTTTATATCAATTGATCATGCTGAATTCACGATCCTGAACCCATCCACTTTTGACTCAAATTTCTTTCTCAGTGTCTATTTCCATTCCGGTTCCGGTCTAAATGCGACTCCGCTCTTAATTCCAGCTCTACCCTCAATTTGATTTCCGATTAAATTATACCAGAGGAGTGCATACTCCCTCTCACTATAAAAACACACATTTATGAAACAATTTAGCTCCCACTCTTAGTAAGATCTTAGTCCTGCTCAACATACCAATCCTAAACTGCTGCTTGTCTTTACCCATTCTTGAACATTGCTCATGCTAATAACAAATCGGAAAAATTATAGATTTAATTTTACATTCCTGGCCAGATAATATATTTCTATAATAGAAACAAAAACCATGTGAATAATACCAATGGTTCTCCGGCCAGAAACAAATAAATGGACAGAGAAAGAGACAGAGCGATATATATTGTGTTTTATAATATGTAAGGAAAACGACCACGTGTTCATCTGAATCTATTCATAGTATATATATATGGGATGCCATTTCTTGTATATGTATGTGCATAACCATTCATGTAAGTCAAGAGTGTACAGGGTAATGTATACAGGTCACCAGTTCTTGGAAGTGTATTTGTATAGTGTCTGTAAAGGAGTCGTTGATTCGAGTAAGTCTACTTGAAAGGTACTCGCCTGCAGATTCTGTTCTGAATGGTGCTGGTTGATATGCCTCGTGAGCTCAGTGCGGGTAACGAAGTTCTGTCGAAAACAAAATGTACAAACACATTTTTTGTATATTATTTCTCAAAATGATTTTTTTTTGTTATGCCATATCTTAAATTTTCATTATTATATCGACTATTATATTCACATACGCATCTAATAATATTTTATTTTGATATGGTGGTATATATAAAAAATATTAAATATATGAAACAGTTACAATATAGTTTTTTGAGATACAAGCAAGCAGAGTCTTCTTTACATGTACTCTATCAAAATTTAAAATTCCTGAAAAACATTCTCTTCAAATTTCACTACAGATTTTGAAGAACTTGAATGCTTATATTTTATCTACAAATTATAACATGCACTACCACAAGCGAGAGCTATACAAATATGTAGTAATATTTTTCTCCACAACAAAAAACAATGCAAGTAGCGAATCTAAGCAAAGACAGGCAAATAGGATCCGCGTGAAGATTTAAAACGATAAAAACAAACCAATTGAATATTCATTTAGAATGTATGTCGGGTGCACTAAAAGTTTCTGGAACAAATGAGAAAAAAATATAATTATGGTTAAAAATGAATTTGTTTCTCAAAATATTCTCCATTAGCATAAATTCACTTTTTCATGTGAATAAATAAATTTTGAAAATATTTATGTCACTCCTCCCTAGTGACCTCGGAAATATATTTTTCATACTCTTCAACAGCCTCTTACAATGAAAATCGTTGACCGTGTAATTGGTTCTTAATTTATGCAAATAAAAAAGGCACAAGGTGCCAGGTCAAGACTATATGCAGGATTCATCAGAAGTTCTATATTTTTCTCCTTCAAAAATGTATTTATCTGTTTGTACGCGTAAGAACTGGCATTATCATCGTGCAAGATGATATAAGCTTTACGGAGTTCGTCAATAACTTCCAGCAAACAAATATTTGTGTACCAACCACTATTCACGGTATGACAAATTTATTCTCCAGAGCAACAATAGCGAAGTGTCCAGTTTTATTAAAAAACTGGACACTTCGCTAAAGCAATCATCCGTTTAGAGGCACTTCGCTTGCACACCACTTCGGTTAGTTTCGGCTCATCTCAATAGACTTATATGGTCGATTGCTGCTTTGTTTTGGGGTCGTAGCAATAAATCCATGCTTTGTTACCTGTTACTATATTCCACGCCAAATTTGACACCTCTTCCTTGAATCTGGTAAGCATGGCATTATACCAAGAAACCGGGGCCATTTCTTGAGCCTCAGCCAAATTATGTGGGATCCACAGCGAGCACAGCTATCTCATACCTAAATGTTTGTGTAGGATTGATTGTATTTGACTCATGCCTATGTCTAAGGATGTCTGAATCTCGTGGCAGGTCACATGCCTGTCTGTTTCAATCATATGGCAGACAGCATCGATGTTTTTATTGTTCACAGTGGTTGACGAGAGACCATTACAAAATTTGTCACTGAGATTGACACAACCGGGCTTGAATTCTGCAAATCAGTTGCAAATAGTCGTCTTGCATGGTACTTCATTACCAAAAGCAGTTCAAAGCTGAGCGAGGCTCTACTGAGCTGGTAGAAAATCATACCATGCAAATTTTCACGATTTAAATCCATAGCGAAGACAAACAATTTTTAAAATGTCCCACGATGTATAAAATAATTGACAGTTAGATGAAACAAACTGTCTTCTACAGCCATTGTTTATGTAAGTCCTACAGTTCCAGAAACTTATAGTGCATCCCATATGACAAAATAGATTTTCACAGGATGTCTACTTATATGAAACTGAATGTGTGTAATTAAAGTAAGACACTGCCTATTTGTGATGAAATTTCTGAAATAACCCTAAATCTGGTGATATGAACAAGAGTCGATGATAATGCGCCCTCACCTCAGAACACACTCCACACTTGTACGAGTAATTATATGCTATGTGACGTGTTTCGGTTTTGTTCTTGTTGCGACATTTGTCACAACTCGATCTGCAAATATCAATACAATATTTATTTAAACCAACACAGGTGATATATTTGAACATAATTTTATTTTAAATGTAACCATCTTTTATTTCATTATAACCACAATGGCATTTGAAATATTCATATCTTAGTAATGCTAAAATATTGGGTGCAGATGCAAACGTTTACTAAACTTCAGACATATAATAAAATATAGGAAATAAAAATTTAAATATTTTTTATCTTTACTATTAAACATATTGTTCAAATTCAAGGCGACGTGATCCGACTATACCAATGAGATATCAGTGGAGAAAGCGCGAGCGCATGTCATGTCGTAAAAACATGGCCGTGACCTACTTTTATACTTTCACAACAGAGTAAATATGTAAGTTACGTTTCTACTGTTGTGTTTTTCATAAGTTACAAGTCTAGATAATTACGTGCATTTAGACTGCAAGCACCAGAGGCATAAGTCATTGCATAAACTCTACACTTCATAGAAAACGCATATGCGATTGCGGTGTGTGCAATACATTGACATATCAATAAGGGCGGGGACTGTGATGTTATTGGAGCTGTGTCATGACTTCAATTTAGGAATTAACACTTTAATAAATTTTTTGTCAAGAGATTAATATCAGAAAAATCTCCTACCACTATTTTACTGTTTACATTGTAAATGACAAATCACATTTGTTCGGTTGGCAGGACGTTGCATCAGTACCCAGTGTAATAAAGTGTTGATTTCCCAACTAATCTATTCGTATTGATGTGACATTTTGGTGATGTATATATTTATGGCTCATGATAATCCTAAAAATTATCATCACCGCAAATAATTGTGACACACTAACATGTGAATTACACCATGAAGAAATCTTATTCGAAAGCAATAGTACTATAAACTTTCTATCGATTCGTATACTTTTAAAATTACGAATGCATACTCACTTGCCAACGCAATTACACTGAGACTTATTATTTTCTGTGCCGCTGTGCGCAGTTTTGCAATGTTCTATTATAAGTGCACTCCGCCTATTGGTGAAGGGGCATTTGACACATTTATATAACCTTTTGTGATTATCTCTATGCTCGTTCAATATATACTCCTCGGCGAATCTCATCTGGCAGACATCGCAAACATACTGTCCTATTTGCTGAAAAAAATGACAGAATTTTTCAGTGACCATCGTCGAAATAAAGAATAAAAAACAAGTCAACTGTTGATAACCTGACACATTCTTCAATTAAATAACTAAATGGTACATAATACGTTTTATGAAAATCTATCATGATGATATGTCAAAATTGTTCATAATGTACATATGTATTATGATCTATCATCATGATGTTTCATCATTGATTATGATTTGTATTAAGTGATATGAGTCACAAGACATCAACAAACAAACAAAAGCCTGACAATCAGACAATATATCAACACACAAAAGTTTATTATATAAACAAAGTTGGCTATTTACAATTTTTTTTTAACGTTATGTGCACTATTGAAATTTATACTTATTAAAATTGAAGTCAGTTATTCACTATTTGTTTTATTAAATCTCATTCAATTTAGCATTAAATAATATTTAATATATTCACTCGAAGCTCATTATTTACGTGTAACACTGTAATACAAGAGATGTGTTACAGAATTTCCATAAAGCTGTTCTATAATTTTTATATGAATTACAAGGGGCAAACGAGCATGCGGGCCATCGGAAAGTGAATAGACAACGCTGCGCATGGACATCCTCAACACCAGAAGAGTCACTTGAATGCAGTCATATAAGACAACTGACACCAAAATCTTTTTATAATTCAATTCAAAAAGTCACTAGCGTAGATGTAGCGTAGCGTAGATTTTGTCTTTTTTGGGTACAACGGTATCGGTGCAATTATATGCGGCAATCATTGTCGAAATAATAATTATGTTTACTTTGAAATAGTTCTAAATGTTATAATAATAAACCACTATTTTCAAAAAATTTATATCCATATTTAGATATGAACATGATTTCAATGTCATTTCCACTCCCGAGCTCAGTCATGATTTTAATCATGGTTGCTACCCGATTGCCATCAAAATTTCAAAGTTGTGTATAAAAGCCCGAAACACATTTTTAAATAGTTATCGCTCTCTGTTTCATTTACACCGAGTGTTCGTAGCTCATTTTAGCCTATGTATATATATGACTATTGATAGTTTGAACGGCCAAAATGTTTAAAATATAGCTTGCTTCCATACATATAAACTATGGAAAAAAAAAAAAATTCTCACATCATCAATAGCCTACCTTTTGGCAACTGTGACATAATCCATATAAAGGTTAATAAGACCAGGATGCCGACATTCGGATAGACAAAGAAATCTACAGATGGAGAACTGAACGAGACTAGATAGAGATCCATCCTTACCCTGTTATGGTAGATGTCATGATGGTTCCTCCAGCTCTGTGCGTTTACGAAACCTATAACGCATTGTGTGCATTTGTATCGTGATACCAGATATTTATTGTCATTCTCATCTGCCGCCCTCCATTTCAACATTTGCGAATCGGATACCAGCTCAGATGTCCAAGCACCTGGCATTTCAGTCACTTCTGGCTCTCGACGCATCTACGAAATGACAAAGGAAACATCTATCAAATAAATTTATGCACAAACAAATGTCAATTCATATTGTTGCTGTTTTAGACTGCTATATAAAGGCTATATTTTCTAAGGTACATTTGTATAAAACTTAAAACTAGTCAGCCCGGCAGACGTTGTTCTGCCCTTTCTTGCGTGTGGCTTGCCCATATATTAATGTCCGCAGCTCCATCAGCATGGACAAAGAATAAATTTTTTGTATCAATTGATGCAAATCTCAGGCCCATTCTCACTTTCATATCCGATCCCAGTCACACCTTTCATTCTGATTCCGATCCAATATTCATTATCAACCCCAGTCCCATTCTCGATTTCAGACCTGCTTTCAATCCTGATTCCCGCTACCAATCACAGCTCCGATTCCGACGGAGCCAAGGGCAAACGATTCCTTCATCTTTTATACTTTGATTCCGATTAGGGTTTTGATTCTGATGCCGATCCCATGCTCAATTTTGACCCCGGTCTTGTTTTCAATTACGGTTCCAGTCCCGACTCTGGATTCTGTTCCGCATCTCGTTTTCAATTTCAATAGCACTAAGTTTTAAAGTATAGTAATGATTTTAAATTCAATACGATGCGAATTGGTAATTGATAATTTTATCAATCTATCTTATACCAATTGAGGGTAGAGGGTCTAGAGAAATTAATATTTATGTTTGTGTGTATTTACGGATGAGAAATTAAAAAAAAAAATAATATAAAAAAAATTCCTGAAAAAATTTGAAAAAAAAAAGTACTTGTCAACAATGCCCCCTATTAGAATATAAACTATCCTATTTTTCAAGTTGAACCAAATTACATATAAATGCTATGTTTCACAAAAATCGGTTGAGTTGTTTTAGAGTTCATCATGGACAAACTTCGTAACATTAGATTCTTATACATAAAGATTAATTGAAATAAAATAATCTATTTGTATGATTATAGCAAATATTAATGGGAGTACGTTGAATAAACTTATGTTACATCCAAGTTTGCTTGCAATGATATACAAAACTGTGATATAACATGTCACACTTTTTTAAATAGAAGACGATACGAGTGTTAATCCGCATATCAAAGTTACCATACTACCACCCACCGCCACTACCAATACAAATGGCATATGGAGACTGAACATAACTGGCTGTGGTCTCACATCTCCTCCATCTTCTATCCTTTTATTCTCTTACTAGCTGTCCAGCCCGCTTCGTTGGGTAATTATTATTATAAATAAAATGGCCAAGGATTTACGGAATTCGAAAAATGAGTAGCCTAGAACCATCTACAAATCATCGCGCATCGAATGGTCTCAGTCCCGTGTCTATACGTTTAGTAGTTTTTACGTGATTGGCGAACAAAGACAACCTATTTTCATTATATATGTATAGATTGGTCACTAGTGCCTATTGCGCTTATGAGTATTTCATTCGTATGTTGTTGAAGATTTTGGTGAAAATTCTCCATGTGAGTTTCATTATAGTGAATTCTTTCACAGTTAGTGACAAATGACATTCTCAAATATTAATTGTCACTTTATGGTCATTATTGAGACAGATTAGAGGAAAAGTTAAAGTTAAATACTCTATATAAAATAACCCCAACACAGTTGCATATTGTCAAGATCTACTATTTATTGAAATAAAGATGGAAAATTTCTAATTTTCTTATGGACTCACCATTAATTGTAAGAATTTCTACTGAAAATATACTATTAAATAAAAAATGTTCTTTTTGTTGAAATTCAAAAATTATGACAAGACGAAAATTAATAATGCAGAAAACAAAAAGATATATCTTCAGCAAGACTGAGATACGATTATTCGCTATGGAACATCTAACACTTTTAGTTGATTGCACTTGACTTGTGAAAACACTAATCACGAAAATAAAAGAGACTCTTCAACATTCAAACTTCAATATATATATACATCTTTCGATGAGTAGTATCAAACATAATACAAATGTAAACAGCCCTAAATTATTTACAAAACCAATTACATAAATATGTCATTCCCAGCTTAAATCAAAAAGATTTATTGCAGACGACGGAACATTCTAAGCATTGAAAATATGTTTAAAGTGCAAACAACAAGAAGACACCAGAGGAGGCTGGGGCGGGCGGGTTGTTTACATTTTAAAGATAAGAACCATATTTTACGGTTCTCAAATATTTGTTACAGGAGTATTATATTGCACTTTTAATTATTTAGCTTATGAGCGTATTCTTTCACATTATCATGGTTCATAAATTAAAACTTAGAACTCTATTATTCTTCCTTACTAAAAAGCAATAAATATCAAGAACCTACTTTAATTTTTTTGTCCCCACTCTGGCAATATGTGAATTCCAATTTCATGCAAATCAGACTAGATTATTAGTTTAGTATACAGTCAAACCTGGGTAAGTGAGAAAACTCTATAAGTGTGAGTTATAGCTAGGACACGTCATTTTAAGCTCCCAAAACCTCTATTAGCGAGGAACAGAAACCTCTGTAAGAGAGAGTCGTTTTTCCCTCATGGACCTCCGTAAGTGAGATTGCTACTTATCTTTACCTCTATAAAAGACAGTCGAGCTTTATTTATTTATAAATACACACATAAAAGATACACACATACAGTAAAAAATGACAAAACAAATTACAAATTTAACATCTGCTATTTTATTACTTATTCTTAACTTTTGTGGAACTTCCTACCATTGTCTTTGTATTGTTTTCTCATCAATATTGTACCTATTCTATTTCGTGGAACTAAATAATGTTGTTATTTTATCGCATTCTTTTCGAATGGACACGTGTGCCTGTGTACCGAAAACAAACCGTCGATGATATCGTTAAGAATTGTGTGAACACCTGTATTGCTGGAAATGACAGTGAAGACGAGGCACAGATTCCGGAAACGGAAATAAAGATCATACCAATGAAGGTACCTTTAAATGCGTTGGAGACGGTCCATCAGTACTTTGAGTATGCGGCGGTTGTTGATCGAGCAATATTCGACAAAATTTATGAGTTAGAGAAAAACATTCAAAATACAAAAATAGAAATTCAAACGAAATTGATGGATTTTTTTAAGTGTAAATAAGTTCTAAATAAAATAAAATTACTTAGAGCATGAATTTTTCTTTTGTATCCGTAAGCATCTTGATACCTACCCTTATAAAGTACATACTTTATATGTCGAAATCTAATGAACGTAAGATATACACATTATTAAAAATATATGTTGTGCATATTATGCACATAATTTTATCATATTACATATTTACTACATTCGTACTTGCTGTGACTTGTTATTGCTGCGTACCTCTATAAGAGAGAAACGCTACCCATGTACCTGCATTAGCGAGAAACTCGGGCTAGTGAGTAACCTGTATAAGCGAGAATGAGATTGTGCTCTCTTGAACTCTCGCTTATCCAGGTTTGATTGTATATGCATTGACAAAGATACAAGAGGGAGTAAATATTGGTGTAAACACAATTAACATGTTACCTTTTGACTCTTATGAATTTTCTCTTTTTTCGGCGGATTCTCTATTATACAATCAATCACACAATCCAATTCCTCCGATTCATGGACAATCGACTCCTCCACGTCCCCATTTGCGTCGATCGTCACATCATCAATAGGTTCCACTTTGACTGAAACCCCCACATTCATATCTACATTCTCAGTCTTGACAATGCTTGGATTTACGTTACCATCATTTACATTTCCATCATTTACATTTCCATTATTCAAAGGTACCAACTGATTGATTGGAAGTAGCACCGGAGGGGATAACTTGTCTATGCCATTGATAATATACTGAGATCCCGCTTGGCTGATGTAATAAACCTTATTGGTCAAAATGCTGTCATTAGTTTGAACAACAGTAGAATTAGGCTTTGGTAAAGCGGCACAATCCACTATCCTGGTCTTGCTTCTCGACAATACAGGTTGTATCGTGTGTTGTTGTTTGAGCTGAAATGATAAGAAATAACCAATTATTAAGAGAGTGAACAAATATAGCAAATAAAACAATTTTACGGATAATGAAGAGAACTGTCAAGATTAAATTTTGATTAGTATAGTCTAAAAATATGAGCAACAGAACAGATGAATAAAATGTGATAGCTAGTTTATTGAATTACTACTACCTGAAATATGCAGACATATTTAATGTAAATAGGACCACCAATTCTTTTATATGTTTAACTAGCTTTTGCCTGTGGCTCCACCCACATAGACAATTATTTTTAAATTGGATTTACATAAAATCCGTTCAGTCTATGTCCTGAAAAGAGTAACTATGCCGAATTTCAAGTCAATCAGACCTATAGTGTCAGAGATCTCGTGTGAGTCAATCAGTCAGTCACTCAGCCAGTCTTCAGTGGTGTTTCTCTTGTATATGTATAGATTAATAATTTTCTACATTTTAAGTTTTTTTATAGCATTCTCAAGGGAGCAAAGGTAAGTGCATAGGTCAAAAGGCATATTAGAGCAAGCAAACAATTATGGTAAATGGTCACCGCCGCCCATGGACACTCACAACCCCAGAGCAAAGAGAAGAGGTTCATCACCAGTACAAGCTGGCCCGTTTTTGTGCTGCAGCTGACTTGGCTGACTGTATCCCAGTACAACTTTATCACAGTGTAGTTCTTAACATATAAAAATCACTATAAAAAAAAGCTTAAATTCCATTATGACATTTGATATTACATTAAAAATTTAATCAATTTGACTGTGGTAAGGAATCAAATCCCTGTCATTCTGATTTGAAAACGATTCAAGATGTTAATATCAAACCGCATCATGAAGATTTTCTACATCTTATTAGGAGGGTGATTGCAACTTGGAAAATTGATAACTTAGACGAGATTATCTGAACATCCAAAATGTGTAAGCTGAATATACTAACCAAAATTTCACGATACCATTATTTCAATACACCATTACTTATGACATGGATGTTACAGAAAATTATTCAGATCAATAAATACAGTCACAAGACAAGGTTTATAAATTTTTATGGTAGTGACAAGACTAATTTTTTCACAAGTCGATGTACACTAGCAGTCAAATTAAACAGACCGGCATGAACTCTGATAGAATTCGTTGAACCAAGTAAAACTGTCAGACTTCATCATTATTATCATCTTCGTACTCCGTTTGAATCACGTGAAAAACATGAAGCGACATACAAAAACAGATTGACGCATGAATAATTAGTGGTAAATACTTATTTGAAAAAAAAAAACTGCATATATTTAAGTTAAATTGTTGCATTAAATAACGTCTATCTATCCCTCGTGTTTCATACATTACAAAAACTGAATATACGTTGACGCAGCCACCCTCTTTAGTGAGGGGTGGATGTAATAACTCATAACTATTGTAGATAATGAAATATAAAGCGTTAATTAATCTTAAGACTATTTGAGACTGTAACGCTTAGTAACTAGCATGTAATACTTAGTAATTGAAGACTATTTGAATTAATGTAAAAGCATAACTCTTTAGTAACAAAACAATTTTTTTTTTGTGTCATAAATAAATACCTTGTTCACATCACCGTACTGTTGGAGCAAGTTTATACTTTGCAATGTCCTCTCTTTGAAGAACTGGATTTTCCTCAGATACGCCTTGCATTCCCAACACACTTTCCCTTGCAATACAAATACCTGAAATAAATTTTACGATCACATAATGCTGACGATGTCGTGAAGTCTCTTTACCAAATACTGTGTATAGAATTCAATAATTATGAAAAATCATTTAAATTCACATCTGATAATTCTATTCAAATCTCAGGCTCATATGGTTTTTAATTTATAGTGAATATGTAGTTCGTAACATCAAACCAAACATGAAAAAATGCTGGAAAATGGCCGATAAGAAGCTTTCGAGGTAACATGTTCTATTGTCATTGTGATATCATCTTATGATTTTAGTCTGTCAGTTTTTTCAGATATTGCATTATTAGTGTACCGGAATATTGTGTAGTTTATTCTTTTCACAAGTTCCTAGCAGGTTTACAATAATCGAGGAGTGTTCAGGTGATAGGTCAAAACAACTTCTCCAAGAAAGGTAGCTTTCTAAAATAACATGAAAATTAATGATGTCAGATATTCGTGGAATCTGAAGGTTAATTATGTGAGACACCCATCTGAAAGTTGGCATGTTCATGTTATTCACTTGAATACACTTTCGGAGTCCACACCCTCTAGGTAGAATGAGCCGGGAACCCCAGAAAGTGTGCCGAGTATTATGATTGCAAATTAACAACCTAATTTTTGATATGAAATTACAGAAATCATAGTTGCATTATTTTACAATGGCGAGTATTTAATGCGTTCTTCTCACTTTTGTCTGTGTCATTTCCAATCACCATAGTATACATTGTTGCATCCTAAGGATTCTTTATAAGATTGGGTATTGCACGTAATGCATGCTAAAAGCTTAAATGTTACTAAAGGTTTTACAGAACATTTTATAACACGCAGCTTTATTTATAAATTGGAATCAAATATGAACTGACCCATAAGACATCCTTAACACTGGGACTAATGCTCTTCTTGAAAACCCCAATAACATATTTATTAAAAAACGATTAGGACAGAAACTCATTCCACACTTTTGAGATGGTGGTAAGTAGAAAATTATGCTTTGAAAAACGATGTGGGGGAGCACCAATCATCGAGATAATAAGGGAGAAATAGATGCACATCATACAATAAAATTTCAGACGTCACAACGATAGTTCACACTATTTTGCTGCACCATTAAATCAAGGACAATTGATAATTCAAACAATAATATATAGAAAAATATAAAACATTCAATAAAGATGAATAAAAAAAAAATCCTTTTACCTTCATACTTTGAGTGATGTCAGAGAGAACAGATGTATATTTGTCTACAGGAAACAGCTGCCTATCCCAGGCGAGACAAGAAATACAAATGTTGTGCATTTTTATTATCGCTTGTTTTATGTCTACAAGTAAATAATTAATTCATTTATTAGTTAAATTACACTATTCAATCTTTCGTTACTTGGTGGTCGGTAGCATAAAACGAAGGTCCATTTTTCGATATCAACAGAAAATACAGGTAAATGTGAGTCGGAATAGCAAAATATACAGAACCAAGTCAATGCAACCGATAATTTAATGAATATTAAAGCGTTTTTTAATTTTACGGGACACGAAAACAATGACACAATTTTATTCTCTTTTCATTCTTAATGTCTGTTTAAAAAAAAATCACTAGACACTAATGAACGCTTATTTAATATGAGTGAAACATTATGAATAAAATATTTTTACATTTAAGAAAGCAACAAAATACAATTCCTGCTAAAACATTACTTTGGAGATAGACATAAACAATAAAAAATACTGCGACCACAGACAATACTCTTACTTTGTATAGTAGTTGATACAGTTGACAACTTTTTGTCGATTCACTACAAACACAGCCTTAGAATGGTTATCGGCATAATATTTGAACCAAAATTTAAACGTAAGTCATTGGTCCAATATTTTGGAATGTGAAATAGCATTGGAACCAAAACCAACCCCAATGTAACCACTATCTAAAACATGACGAGACAAACGAAAAATCAAAAAGATTATCGCTAACAGCTACGCTTCACATTTAGAAGCAATGTTGTAATCGATTTCGCTTTCTTTTTTTTATTATCTTTTAGATAACTGTTGAGTAGGGAAATCATCACAATAACTAGCTTTCATCCGCGGCTCCGACCGGATGGACACAAAAAGAATTTTTAAATCTTTTACATGAGGGCGAAATATCCATCATGATCTCGATCCCGATTACGCTTTGATTCCGATCTTAATTTCGATTTCAATTCATTCTGTATTTCGATTTTGATCTCGGCTAAAATTCTCAACTGATTGTGATCGCGATTTGTCAATCATAAGCTTATATAAACCTAACTTTAAATAGCAACTCTCGTCTCCCATATTACCTCCCTGAGGGATAAATTTCCAAAAAGAGGGACACAAATACAGATACATTTCTAACTACCAGCCTTCATACCAATTTTTATATAAACAACTTCTTAAACAACGAGCCATTTCATTCCCTATTTTACCTTTTTAAAAGATGTGTTTTCTAAAATGCCTATAACAGTGCTCATTTACCTAATTAAAAAATTATCAAAATTTATTGTTTTTTCTAACAGGGCTTTCGGATATATTGTCATAGATAATTTTTTGGTGTTGCACTGCCAGTCAGTAAGTTTCGTTTTTTATATAAATATATTTACGAAGGCGTATAACATCGGAAATGTGCAGGAATACCAACTGGGGAAAAGAGAGTATGATTTCTGATGAGTACAGCGGCGGCACCGTATCCATCAGATCTCTGTCTCTAAGCAGACGAAATCAGGCACTATAAAGTAACACCTGACCTCGACCATGTCTCAGAGACGGTAGCAACGGTGGGGAGTATTTTTGTATTAGGAAGATTAGGTCAGATTTATCCCTCCTTACACAATGGCTTCAGCGCTGTTTAGTCTAACAGCCACATTGTAATGAGGAGCATTACACTGTTCGGCAACTGCTGAAGACAGACCAATATCAGGGAAATTTTCGTTGAGGTTACTCGGGGCAGAAATCGCATCCGATAAATTCCATAGTTTGTTAAGTCTGGGCACTGACTGACGAGGCTTCAAGAAGATGGTTTTTCTATTAGAGGATGAAGAATTAGGAAGCTGCGACTTCTGGGCACTAGAGTTAAAAAGAGAAGAGGTAGCAACGTTTGCATATGATTTAGCAATAGAGGGATGTTTTTTGAAGCCTCAGAATAGGAAATAAATTCTTCAGCTACAGAAATCTTGATGCGTTTCTGTCTATCCAGTTTTGGGCAGAGTTTACTAATTGCGGTATGTCGGCCTAAACAATGAAGTCCTCACGGTAGAGGACTCGCCTATATTTGCATTACCGCTCTAAAATATGTAGGCTGAGATTTATATTGAACTTTAGTATGTCCATATTGGCAGAATTTGTAGCACTGGATCGTTGAGTAAGTGCATACCTGGATCGACAGAGCATTGTAACAGAGAAACACCCTCTGCGGCAACATCTGTCCATCAAAGGTAAGCACAACAGTTCGGAACGATTTCCAGAAAGTGGAGCCATCCACCATCGTCTTATAGTTAAGGCGCCGATTCTTTAAGACCTGAACCACAATGCTACCGAGAATTTCTTCTGGGGGCCTATCAGAAGGGATACTACTAACCAGACCAAGACGAATAATATTAAATGATGGGATGAAAGCCCTTAGGCCTTTGAGTGCAAGGAGAGGTTACAAGGGAATGTGTTAGCGGCTGCGGGATTCAAGAAGCAGAGGGCAATGCAATTCCTCCCGATCCGTATTTCAATGACATTAAGAAGATCCATAGATTTTCATAATGTCATTGAAATACAATGTCAAAATCAATAATCAAAAATGCTCTGTGGTTGATTAGTGCTATTTAATATTGTTCTGTAAGTATATGATCAAAACAATGTACTCTGTGAATCTAAATTGTCTTTAATACAAAACACAGCCTTAATCTTTTACAAACATTCTCTACAGTTGTAATTGTGATGTTTTAATTAAAAGTATATGATAGGTATGCAAGTGTACTAAAAAGGAATTAAGATGGAACAAACATGTATATCCTGTTTGGCTCAAAATCGTAAGCTGTCGTTCATAGGGCCTAAATACTGGTATATCTTTCAAATCATCATAAAGAAGCATGGGGTATGTGTTTAACTTTCATAACGATTAACTAGTCGTTACCTGTCCGATTCGCTGGCCTAAATTCAAATTTGGCAATGATTGTTTTCTATCATCCAAATATTTCCGCGGTTTCGTTCACACACAAACAAACACATACACCCCACACATCCTCACCACCACACCCGCATCCCTACAGCCATGTTCCCACCTAACACTAAGTATATAGAAAAAAAATTAATATCACTACCATAGAAGTATAAAATCATTATTTTTAATGTATGGAAATAATGTATAGCCTATCATTTGCGCGATTGAATCTTCTTGCTGTATACTAATTTTCATCGAGATCAATGAAACCGTTCTTAAACTATAAAAGGACACAGACAAACTTTTAAAAATGATATAACTACAGTAATGAGTCATAATATGAATACAGTAGAACCTTGATAACTCAAACCTCGGTAACTTAAAAACCTCTATAACTTCAAAAAATAATATGTTCTCTTCCCATGAGAGCCCAAAACCTCTATAACTTAAAATACGCAACCTCTATAACTTAAATAAGTAATCTCTGTATTGGCCCTCAGTAACTTAAAGAAATGTTTCCACAACCTCTATAACATAAAATTGTTTGTCAATGAGTCATTTTGAAACAGTATGCAAAATAAAAGGTTGCGCTATTTATTGCTTGCACGTGTTCACTAGTTAAATTGTTAACGTAAACAATACATGTCACCTATTGTTTGCTTCTTCGAAATTCTTTAAAGCTTTGGGTTAGATAAGACATAAGTAAGCCTTGGATCATAAGTTTTGATCATTGTCCTGGAAACATCGCTTTACTTGTGTGAGAAAACTGGCTTAAAATGAGTTCAAAAAGAAAACTAACAACACTCACATACGCTGAAAAAGGGTGGAACAAGGGTACATACATACATATGTACATACCTACCTCTTTATTAACCTATCCCTAACATAGACCCTTGATAACTTAAAACCTCTATAACTTAAAATATTTTGTGTTTCCCTTGGACTTTAACTTATCGAGGTTCAACTGTACAAAATTTGGCATAAAAAATATGGGTAAAGACAAATTCTACAGATTGTTATAATAGTTTAGATAAGTGCATGCTAGTGGATGTAAAGCATACGTTTTTTATTATGGTTATAATTTAAATGGAAATTTTATTTTAATACTTCATTAAAGTGATAAAATAAAATTTATAATTCTACTTAGTATTAAAATAAATAATAAAAATTTAAGTGTCTCTACCAAGCAAAGGTGTCTACACAGATAAAGGTGTCTTTTTCATTTTATTAATATAACAATGATTTTATACTGTTTGATACTTTTTGGATTTGAAATATAGATCACATCAAAACATTAAACATATTCACGGTGGATCCTTCATTATGTCTTATTTCTTCATAAACAGAATTATGAAAAAACAGAAACAACGAATTATAATAAAATAATTTAAGTTTGTGATTTTTTATGTTAGAATTGATTTGAAATTAAAAAAAAACCTAACGTTTTTCTCAAGCATTATGTTCTGAATAAATATGAAAATTGTACCTACACAACACTCCAACACTGCCACCTTCTCACCCATGTTCCTATAACTGTGAAATTAGTCACTTGCATGACTAATTTCGCAGGTACAGAATTTCATGTGTTGTATTTTATTTAATATAACAAAGTTAACTATATCACCAGACTTTCTTCACCTTCCAATCTACATAACAAGGCCATTCTTATAAGATCATCACTAAGAGTAACCTGCGTGATAGAAAAAAAAACTCATTGGAATAATTTGTTTATTTATTCACTTCAATAATAAATATTGATATTATATTGTTTCATTCAATCAAGTGAGCGTTCTGATTGAACGATGACATTAAATCTTTTTTATACTGTACTTAACATTTTTAATTTGGTAGAAGAATCAGAGGGAGAGATATGACAACAGTTCCTAATTCTATTAGTTGCATTTTTGTGATAAAAGCACAAATTTCATTTGACCGCGTGTTAAACTTAAGTTTATGCTTGCAGCAATTCGTCAGCGATAAATTGAAGATATGCTGGGAGTGCAAAATTCATCTACAGAAATTCGACTTGTTTATAGAAAGAGTGCAAAGCAACTTCACGTTACTGCACCATAGTTCCGATCTCAAAAAAGTGAGTCTGTGAGTCTCTTAATCTTTTCTACTGGTTCGGGGAACACCCAGCTCACGTGACTAATTAACAAAATTAATCTGTGAACAGAAACCGAGCAAGGAATCTTTCACATGTACATCTGTACCTGTTAAAACAAAAAGGTGTTCTCATAATAGAAACGCTGTAAAAATTTACAGCTATAACATTTGATTTAAATTTTTTTAATAAGTCAGAGCTATAATAATTTTTTTTAATTTGAAATGTTACTGTGTAACCTTAATTTTTGAAAAACAGTGTCATAGGGTGTCGATATTTTGAAATCATAGGAAGCGATACTATTTTCAGCCAATTGTGCTTATGTCTACTTAAATTATAAAACAGCCTTTGTTTTTTATTATCAAACAATTTTAAAACTCTGATAAACATAGGATGTTGTGATTCTTCATTCACAAACCACTTCTAGAATTATGATTTATTGATGACTAGCTTTCCGCCTACAGCTTCGTTTGTGTGGAATTCCATTTGTCACATGAAGGTTTTTTCACAATTCGACCTCCTCCAACATTCACCGGGCCGCTCATCCTCCATCTCCTCCCCCCTTTGTATATTTTTCAATTAGTCGAGCATGTCATGAACAGAAGTTTGAGTATAGATTGCTGTTTTTTTTTCAACGTTCATTCGTATTGTAACATTTATAGGCCTTCGACATTCACAATTATTATTTGTCTTGTAGCATTACGTTTTACATACATCTTTTTTTTTTCCATAAAACATTGTTATGGTTTTTGTAATAGAACGTTTAAAATTGAAATGAAAAAAAAATCTATATTTTGCATCTATCTACCTGTGAAAAGGCCATTAAAATCCGTTTACTAGTTTTAATGATACGCATGAAAAGACAGACAACCAAAAGACATTGAAAATCATTATTTTTCTTGTATTACCCTTCCTTGTTCTTCCCTTTCCGTATTCTATCCGTACTTTCAACGTATAGACAAATAGGCTTCTACTGTTTTATTATATGTATACATGAGTGGAATGTTCTTTTGCTTATGGTCTTCTCAGAGATTTTTCATAGACAGTGTATTAATATGACTCATTCACTTGAAACATGCAAAAGTAAATATGTTTTACACAATTTTCACTTAATAAAAATTGGCATAAATAAAATTCAAAATTACAGCAAATCTGAACTGAAAATGTGTAAAGAATGTCAGGTTCGGTGTGAATGCAAATGTAATCGAAAATGGGAATTGATAAGAATTGAAATAAAAATTTTCATTATTTGCAGCTCAAGTGTCAATCGTCTTTATCAATCGTGAAATTGATAGGCACAAGCCAAAATCTAAATAGCGATGATTCAACTATCAAACCAATTTGTGTGGATAACTCTCAAGATTGCTACAAAATCGATGTCTTCCAAAAAGATCAAACATCGGAAACTTTATTCACTGTATTTAAAAACGAAAAAGCCGAAAACATAAAAATAGAAGATAATGTGGATAATATGGGATGTACTTCGGCAAATGATGTAGATGATCTGATGGAAGAAGACAATGAATGGAGCAAGAAAATTGAAGAATCAATGGTTTTCATCTTTTTTATTTATTTAATTAGATAATATTTTTATTAAACAATTCATTTAACAATTTAACATGAAGATACAGGCTGCAATTTCATTTATATTTGTATTAACAGATTGGGATAGAAATGCACAAATATATTTTAGATTTTATATTTGTAATTGCATTTTTATGCAATGCAATTAAATAAATTAAATTTAAATATCATACATCTAAAGTACCTAATTCATTTTACTTATTGAGTATTCTATTAGTTGACATTTTTTTTTTATTCAATCATTCATTTTATTGAACTTTATTTTTTTTTTGTCGTGTCACTAATATTGTATATGAATACACACAGTACAGATTTGCAAATACGAAAGATTTGTAGTAGATCATAAAGGGATCGTAAGGAACGTCTTAGAGTTATCCTAGACAAACTTTTTTCATTCCATGAAATTAGTTTCATCGTAATGTCTTTCGGACGCTCTTGCCGATTTTCATCACTGTAAAACCGACGACAGAACATTGTACTTTCTTGTTTAATGTGTTTGTTAGTATAGATGCGACGAACTCTTTTCTAGACACAATAAAAAACCTTTTCTTTGAACTTCAATGACTCCGGAACGTGTATGGCGAGGATCTCTGTCTGAAATGTCTTATTTACCGTAGGGAGCATCAGAAAATTCTATTGCAGACAAATACTGGGGAATGTGGACCAAGGAATTAGTGAGCGAAGAGCAATTGCACGAGTGGCGAAACGCCGATGTAAATATGGATAGGTATCAGCGGTTGCATCGCAAGTGCACCACATGCCTGGTCGCTTTCAACTATGAGGAGCAACTCCTGAAGCACAACTTGAAATATCATTGTGAGGTCGGTGGGATGACATTCAACTTATCACCTTAAATATTTTCTCTTTAGCTACCCTTGAATTGTGATTTTCCTCATGATCTTGCGGAGTTTCCTCACAATTGTTCACCATTAGCGACAGATGTTTAATTTCTTTTTTTATTAAAATTGAATAAAGTTTCACATTAAATTAATAAGTTTAGGGTAACTTATAGGTCTACATTCGGTTTTATTGACTTTTGAATCGAGAGTAATGTTTGCAAATACTGACCTATCATGTTTTGATCTTATAGTTTATGAGCAATAACAATTTAATGTGCATTTTTTTTTGGTTTTTTTCTAGACTTTAGGCCCTTACCTGTGCGACGTTTGTCAGGCTAGATTTGCTCAAGAGGTTCTCATGAAGAAACATAGACAAGAACACCTGACGTTATACAAATGTCTGGTTTGTCAATTTTCATGCAGAGCATACGTCGATTTGAAGAAGCATTTAATCGATGAACACGTGGAAGCGAGTATTCAATGCGATCAGTGTGACGCTGTTTTTAAGTAAGTCGAATCATGTCAAATCGTATTCTATCGTAATAGTTTATCAAAGGTTTTTAAGATTAGTAGTTATTCGATATTTCTTCATAAAAAAAAAAACCAAAAGAAGTAAACAAAAAAAACAGAATTTTCTTGTGTCGCTTTTTTTATTTTTTGAAATATATTTTTTAAACTACAATAGTAAAACTGTGATCATTATGAAATACCTTAATTGGATAATATTTCTTTATCAATCCTTGGCTTTGCATTTTCACTCCTCTAAATTACTATAAAAATGCATTGATTTTTAATGATATTCTATTACAGATGCTAAAAGAATGTCTTGTGATATCATTACATTGACTGTTTTTACATTCAGTGAGTGATGTTAAAGGGAAAGACTCAGCAATGTAATATTTATTTATTGAGCCAATAATGTGGATTTTTACTTTTGGTTTGATAAACAAATTTTATTTTATTGCCGAGCTTATGACTGATTATGACAATCAGTGACGGGATACTAAACTAGAGCCAAATTTTAAGCAGATGAAACCAATGTGTTTGCATGAAACGTTTGATGGACATCAGTGTAGCTGGATAGGTGTGCAAAGTTTGCACATATGCAACTGTAGTCTCTGCCTACCCTTCTAGGAAATGGCATGATTTTATAAAAAAAATTAAAAAAAAATTAAGATGAGTGTCCCCGTGTCCAATAAAATACAACCTATTTAAAGTGTCCAACATATCTCTTTAAGCACTCCGATTTAGTATTCCATCAAATTTCTCTCATTTGCTCATTATTTGGTTGAATGAATACACTCTTAATACCCTCCATTGAAACTGCTACGATAATGTCGTAAGGGTTGCGATTAAATTGACCCATAATCATGACAGCAAACAATATTTTTCAATTGGAATGGCTAACGCATATCGGGATGCAATACAATTCACCCGTATTCAGATCAGGTTATCTCATCTTTTTTCTTCACATTCTACTTTTGGACTTACGGCATAGTGCCCTATTAAATCGGTAAATGCACATATTGCATCTGAATGATATGCTCTAAGTATGATTTGACAAATGATAGATTAGTTGTACTTTTTCAATATAATACAATGTCTCTTTTTTGTTCATATAATATAGGATGCAATAAAAATACCTCACTGATCAAGATAATAACTAAAACAGGAAATACTGTCCTTTGATGGTCAAATTAATTTAGTAAATAATTCTAAAATAAACACTGCAGTGTTATTTGTGTCGATTTTTTATTCTGTGTGATTTTATTTTGTACTGAAATTTTATTCTCAATGCACCCAAGATTTGTAACTTCAAAGATTGAACTTGGTCAAAAAACCAGTTTGTAGGAAAGGTGGCAACAGGCAGATGTAAATGATTGCTTGTTTACCAGTTTTTTTTTTTTGGTAAACAATAGAGAATTCGATCTTTTTTGAAGTGAAACTTCTAATGCGACTTCCAACGAGGTTGCGTTAAACGTTCAACGCTACCATGGAGGGGGTATGAAAGCACTTGCGTTAAACGTTCAACGCTCCTGGGGAGGGGGAATAGAAAGAGACAGAGCGAGAGTGAATGCGTGGCACTCGAACGCATGCGCGTTGTGTACCTGTTACAGGCCAGCGCGAGCGTTAACAACGAGTAGCGTCCAATATTCCAACGCAAGAGAGAGAGAGACAGAAAGATACACAAAGGTGGTAAGTAGGAGAGAGAAAGAGAGTGAGTCGGGAGATGTCGTCTCGCAATTGTAACGTGCGACGAAAAACGCAACTTCTACCCCTTCCTATTTTCATTTCCACATTACGAAGTTTCACTTCTTCCGCGCGGACGGACATCACGCACTATCTTTTTTTTCCAGAACGGCAGCACGATTAAGATACCACAAAGATAAGCATACGGGGAAATATGAATGCAGGCAATGCAATAAGATCTTTACTATTAGAAACAATATGTACAGTCATATGGCAAGGTTGGTATGAAAATGATTTTACATTTTTTTCTCGCCGGCTTGGTATTGCAATAGAATATGATAAAATTTAGTATGTGATATAAGGTATTAAAAAAAATCAGTATGTGTATTAAAAAATGCATATGAATGTTATACATTAAATAAAATATTGAAATTTAATAATACACTACGTTTTTAAAACAGACTAAAAGGTATAAAATAGTTTTACCGGTTCCTGCGCTATTTCATGACACCATATAGATAGCTCAAGATATTTGTGATTATGAATTTTTAATAGTCACGAAAATAGTTCTATGAACAAAAATGAAAGATTGCTAAATTTGTACCGATTAGACGAACAATAAACCGAGTAAATTTTACATTGTCGTCTCACATTTCTGGTTCAAAGTTCAATTCTCCACCTCGTCAGGAAGTTAGTTTAGAATCTATTGCAAAATTTGTAACGAACGGACAAGCAGATTAGGAAGTGAATTGATTAAAGAAATACTTCTATTATTATAATTTTTGCCTGAGGAACTAAATAACCTAATAATCGTTTAATCTTTAGAATTCAATGCTATCAGACTAATTTGCATTAAATACCACATTGAGTAGCATCATAAACATTCAATTCGTTTTATTATTCAATTATGGACGTTTTGAACTATCAAATATGTGGCATTGTAATTTGTAACTGCACTTTGAATTATACACGAGTCCCATCACTCATGTAGAGTTCAAGTCAAATCCAGGGAGTTAATATCAGATGTTTAGATAACAACTGTTCGGTATTTTTTGATATTAAATTAGAATTTTCAGTATCTCATTTTTTATATATGTAATCTGTTCATATATTCATTCACTACATAATTTTGTGTGTGATCACCGAACCCCACTGTATGCATTTTGACATCGACTTGACCGGCTTTCACTCTTTGCGCAGGGAACACGGCAATCTGCCTAAGGAACAGTGTCACATATGCAAGAAAACCTATAAAAACAAATACACACTGAAGTGGCATATGAAAGTGCATGCCGTCACTAAGGAGACTTATTATTGCGCCCCGTGTGACATACATTTCAAAAGTGCACTCATCTACAAACGCCATATCGCACACAGCATCAAGCATTTGAAACCTGAAGATTTAAAGTGAGTATATAAATAAATACAAAGTAAATACAATGGTGATGTACATAATATTGTAGCCGATGTTGGAAAAATTCTTATGAGATCCGAGAAAAAAAAACTGATAAATGCAATAAAAATAATCCCCACCATTTTTAGTCTATTTTCATAGTGAAAAATCTGATTCATATATTAAAAAAAAATATTGAATCAAACACTATTTTAATTTTGTATTATATTTATGTATACACCATTTTATATATGTGATGTTCAAACAACCTGTATTCAAATGATGGTCTAAGATGTTAAAGGGATGATGACAAATTAATGATATATATATCTATATATATATATATAGCTTTGAAGCATATCAGTGAGTTTTTGGCATAAAACCAGTTAGTTGTTTTTGGTTTAATTCTTTATTTTATTTATTTTACTCCTTTCTCATGAATTGACGACAAGGGACAATTCAATGCCTATTTCATTTTTACCTCACATGTCTGTGGTGTCGCTAGTGGCCAACAATAAACGATTGTAACGGATGTTTCGTTCTTCGAAAGATACAAGTGCGAAGAATGCGATCGTCGGTTCGTGACGGAGAAGCAAAAGCAGGCGCACCACGAAACCATACACCTGAAGAAGGGGCAGTTCGCTTGCGACAAATGCTCAAAAGTTAGTGAGATAAATGCCTAACAAAATTAGAACGATATATAATTGCTCAAAGGTTTTGTAATAATTTTACCAAAGCAGTAGTATATAATTGCATGTGCATTGATTTGAATTTCGCTATCCAAATATATATATTGTATTATCTTAAGAATTTTACAAGAACCAGTGTCACATATGCAAGTACCTTTGAAAATTATTTGATTTTACGAGATTTTTAAGTTTCAATAGAACTTTACATTTCACACTATCTCCGGCAGTGTTACAGCACAAGGCGCGGTCTCAAATACCATACGGCGCTGAAGCACGACGGGGGCTACGTAGAACCGCCGCGCGACAAGATATGCGACATATGCGGCAGGGCGTTCCCGGTAAATTTTCAATGACAGATTAATTCTTTATTAATAAGATATTTATTATTAATATTGTGTAATAAATAAATGATGTCAATAGGCTGGTAAATGTGCACTTCCAAATATCATATCGGAATCGCATAATTGTTCAGTCTACTTTTAATGTTATAATTGAAGAATGTCCAATTGACAAGATGCCCAAAAGTACAAGCACTGGTGGTCACTGTTATAGTATATTTATGCAACTCGTGCGACAAGTTGTCGATTGCCACGAAAGCGAAGTTGAACGCAGAGCGAAGCGAATGCGGTCATCGCTTGAGTGGATAATCATTAACGTCTGCGGATTCATAATATTACAACCCATTACAAATGCGGCGATATGTGGGTACAAAATATATTTAAATTTGCGTATGCCAAGAATATTTGCGTGCGACAAGTAAACTTCGAGGATTTTTATAATTATCTTATTCCGCTAAACGTTAAATTGTTAATGAAAAATTAACAATTTAACGTTTAGCGGAATAAGATAATTCTAAAAATAAATAACACTAGCTTAGGTGTTCGATATCTGTCAATCCTCTGGAATCAATATTCAATCATTTGGATAGATATTCGTAGTGCAGAGGCAGATTCGAGGGTCAGCGGTGGGTTGCATGCTGCATGTTGCAGGCAAGCGTCTACTATGGATTTCCGCAAATTAACATCTTACCAATATGCAACCGTTTATATTAGATCTCAGCCGACTTAAATTGATTTTGATTGTTCCTTTACGCACTATTTATTGAATATCCAATCATTGCATATGAGCCAGAAGGTATTGTGACCGAACCAAGGGCGAATTCTATGAATTTTTAGCCTAAACTATCTGCTTTGTGCCTCAGGTAGCATGTTAAGCTGTCGATGCCGTTGTCACCAATGAGGTGCTGTCAGAAACCATAAACTTGTATTAGGCCAGTGTTAGGAATAGAGACATTTGTTCATTATAATTGAATATTGTATGCGTCGTTTGAGTACAAATGAAAGTCTTTGAATTCAATGCACTGTTTTTGACGTATTCATTTAACTTGAGTTGACTTATTTTAACAAGAGTTTTAAGGTCTCATTAGATCTTTGGCTTCTCATTGTAACTGAGTGATCTAGAATTTAGTTCATCTAGAAAAAAAATGTAATTCTATCTCTAGACAGTCAGGATAGATCCTTGTCTAATTTTGCCGCCAATTTGTCTTGTACACACTTAAATTATTTTCTACATTTATCTATACATTTCAATAGAATAGTTGTCATAAAAAAAAATAGTTAATTATTTTGCTGAAGCTCGATACCTAAAGATAATGTCATGTAGAAAAGCTAATGTCTGACCTTAAATTACACGCATTGTCTCAGGTTTTTACCACCAGACTGTACAAGCAGTATACCTTCTTCCACACTATTCCATTATGATGATCACGTCTGGAACCAATAACTCAACGCTCTTTATGAGACACGAAGGAAATGATTGAGTTTGCTTTAAGTTCAAAATTCCCATCGGTCGATTCACTCTCTATTCCGGTTCGAATTTGGCCCTTTCTGGTTTGAGTCACAGTTCTTGATAATTCGTTCATTACACAGTATCACATAAAAATTTATAAAGAAGTTATAAAAACAGATAAGGAGGTTATTTTTATTTTCAGTCAAAGACCATCCTGACATCGCATATCAGGACGCACACCGGCGAGAGGCCGTATAAATGTGAGCTGTGCCCATCGACGTTCACGCAGTCCGGCGCGCTCTACACGCACCGCAAGCTGGTGCACGAGAAGGTGAAGAGGCGGTCGGCCGGGAAGAAGGCGAAGTCGCCGCGCGAGTGTCGATGGGAGGACGAGAAGTACACTTACTGAGGATAGTAGTACGGTGATAACTCACCAAGTTACTTTCAGATCTCAGCTGTTCTGCCAATTCTTTGGCGATTTATTACATGGTCGAGTGGAACGGTATTTTTAAACAATTTTCAACAAAAATTCTATATGGAAGGAACAAACCCAAGGCAGTTTTTGATAAAATATGATTAAAAAAAAAAGTTTTATAACATTCCATAGTGATATAATCGAGTATAATGTTAGAAAAAGGAAAATAAAAATAATCGAGATGTAATGTATTTATAAATTTTGCTTTTTCATTTGCAACATTTGTGGCTGTAATAACACAATTTCGTTTTTATATAAAAATATGAATCCTTACTAATATTATAAAGGCGAAAGTTTGTTTGGATGGATGTATGGATGGATGTTTGTTCCTCTTTCACGCAAAAACTACTGAATGGATTTCGATGACGCGGTACAATAATATATAGCTTACACATCAGAATAACACATAGGCTATAATTTATAAAGATATAGTGGGAATTAACCAAAATATAACGAAATGTCAAGTAAGCGGAGAAAATCTGCCATCTGCAGGTATTCTGGCGCGCGCCGCAAAACCGTTGGAATTACGTATATAATGTACAATGGAAATGTTTATCTTAAATAGTCCTACAAAAAAGCTCACGACAGCATATAACTATCTTTTATGTGTAAGCCATTATCGCCAAAATAGTGAACCATAAATGCAATAATAATAGATAATTTATTTCTAATGCACATTTTTTAGTAACAAATTGATCCTTATATCAAAATATATAATTTTATCGCATCTGGTGTTTAAAGTAGATAAACTTTGTCTTTTACTCCATCATTTGGACAAATATTTGAATAGTTATGACGAATGACAAACGAGTGCGCGATATTACGGTGCGGTCCGGCGGCAGGGTCAGACCATAAAGGTAGCAGGCATACATTTGAGCACGCAATGTTTTTCCCGGCCAGCTCTATGTGACTTGCTCACGCGTTTCTTAATCGCAAAATCTGCATGTTTATACAGACCAAAATAAATCGTTTAACATAGTTTATAGGAGTATATTGCAGTAGCCACCTATAACTTTTGCACTACCATCAATCATTATATACTTCCGTACCTATCCATCCTTACAAACTATAGCATTTATAATACCTATAATACATATTAGTGAGTTCATCTTATAAAATACTTAGTTCCAATTTAAATACATTACACAATATAACTGTTCGAACACTTATAACTGGAGAATAGCTGGACCGATTTTCATTTTAATTAATAGTGATGAAATGTACAAAAATCAGTAGGTATGAATTATGTTTAACTTCCAACAATTTTTAAGTTGTCGCTTTATTGCTTTAAAACATCAATATGTAAACGAAATAGCTACGAATATATAGGGGCTGTGGTTATATCACAATATGTATAAATTGGCCCTATAAAATTTCCATATGAACAAGATGAAGAATACATTTTATGCCTACGCGGGCGGAGCCGCGGGCAAAAGCTAGTTATATAATATTTTTCAGTTGTAACATGTTTTGTAAGTGTTGCTATTCATCACACACGTAATCTAATTCATTAGATTATTAGTCAAACTATGTAAGTGGGGGAATTTGGCTTTTTTGGCCCATTTGTATATCTAAAGTCTGCTTTATATCATAAGATGATACTGAATATTAATAAAGAAAAAGCTTTTGCAATAGTAAATAAATACATACAATAGAGTTCAAAGTATTTTTTTTTAAATATTCAAAATAAACCTTCATTTAGCACTTGTTCAATACTTGTAGGAAATATTCAATTAATAACATACTACAACACAAGCTTTTTCTCCATTGACATTGGTTATGAAATTTATGAATCTAAGAGTTGTATATTATATATAAAGAATAGAAAGAATAAAAACTTTATACTTACATTTTAAAAATTGTTTTTATCAATTCTCAATCCTATATGTTGTTTTATTTTTATCCACATCTACGTATTTAGCTCATGAGACTACTAACAGTTGCCCAGCGCTTGGCCCACCATCCACCAAATCCTTTTTTGACAACAATTTTAATCATAATCTGATTAAAGTCAGAATGGTTTGTTTGTTTACTTAAATTGTAAAAAAACGATATCATAAAAGGAATCGCAATATATTACTTATTAATTTTACTACCTTTTACTTTAATTTTAATTTTACTACCTTAACGCATAAGTAAAAAGCGACATCCATCTCCCATTCCCTCACACCCCACACACGCATCTAAATATTACATTATTTCTGTCGTTTCAGTGTTTCAGCATATACACCCGCATTTATATAATTTCCAAAACAAATATATTTGATATTTGGCAATATCTTTGAAATAATTTCTATCGATCTCAATTTTGCATAACGTAAAGGCAACACCAATAATAGTGTATAAATTTGCGTTACGTAAAATAACGCAAATCGATATGCTCTTTTTTCGGGTCGCAGCCCCCTGTATACGCCTATAGTATGTATGCTATTGCTTACGGTATATATAGTAGAAATCGATTTGTTTACGCCATATTTAATATCTCAAATCATAGACTATTCTCCATGACAAAGAGAAGAGACGGACTACGAGCGGACGTCACATTTGACGTCCAAACAACGTAGGACGGGCCATGCCACATAAAAGAAATACGGCCTATGGCGGGATAAAAATCATTACAATTAACAAATAGCAGAGTCATACTGCCCTTCAGGGAACACGATGATTTGCGGCATGCGCCCTTGGAAGGGCGATTATCGGGCCATGTGGAAATTGTCACAAGACAATTTTATGTGATATTTCCTTAATATCCCGTATACAAAATGAAACGTGTCAAGTGATGGATAAAATATGTATTCTGACTCACCTATGGAAATTTAAAATAGTTTCTATTTAGTTTAATCATTTTTTTTATATGCATGGAAATATACTTATAATTTTATACTTAAAATAATATATTTTATACCTAAAATATACTGAAAATTAAATGTGCTATTTCATATTGATTTTCTAAATTTAACGTGTTACAATTAGTGTCGTTGTCGTCACATGAAAGCCGTTTCAAAATTACCACAGCTTTAAAATTGAGAATACTGAATCAGCATGAAAAATGTCAAACAACCACATTAAATCAGTATTAATTATTGAGTTTATTCTACTAAATTTATATTTTCTATTATATATCTCTTTAAAAAATGTCTCATGTGACAATTTCCACATGGTCCGACAATCGCCTCCCTGGACTGTTGAGATGAACGCTTGCACCAGAAGGTAAACTCCAAACTGGCGATTCCTCGGCTGTCCGGGCGCGTACACGATTAATTAAATCATGTTAATTCTACTTTATTTCTCTAGATCTACCAATACATTAGTGTACAATATGAGAGTCAGTTACAGTAGTAATCTCTCCGGTGCTTCATACGGTTGTGCAGAATTCAAGTAAATTAATAAGTGTACCTTTTTTATTATGTACTTATTGTAATACTTGATGACTTTAGCCGACTATTGTGATGAATGTATATACCACTGAAGGCGAGTACTAGGTACAACGCCAATTAACTGGAGCAAGGATGTCTCCGGGGTAAGATCTGAGATGTGCTGTAAAGACTGGAACTCAATTAGACTTACATGTTTACTCCTAAGTTACAAGTATAACGATTTACGCTCATGAACTCAAGAATACAGATCATAAATGAAAATGTTTCTCTTGAGTACAACACTATCAGAAACAAGTGACGTTTCCCTGTAAATCCAGATTGATGGACAGTAACTGCGTACCTTGATGTGGTGGTAACGTCGATCCGAGCGAGCAACGGGTTCGGTCCTCACTTGCTTGGCTGGGAGCCCCCAGGGGTGGATCCAGCTTTTGTGTCAGTAGAATCACACATACAAGGTTCAGTCAGAATTGGGTCTATTTATTAAACTCTAATCTTATTTTTCTATTGACTCTAGAAAATTTGTTTCTTTTATTATTTACTGTTAATATTTTTTTAATAATTTTAATGAAAAGTAGAATTGTTTGCATTTTTATGAATCAATTATTTTAGTAAAACTTTGAGATTAAATGTTTTTACCCTATATGAAATCCATTATTTTGTGTCACTAGATGCCTCGTAAAATTCACTTGTTTTAGTTTCAGAAGTAGGCTCCAGCCACCTCCGGAACGATGGTGGCTTGCATTCTTAATCTGGGTCCTATCAGTGGCCCGTGATGTTTGCTCTATTCGAAGCAGTCCACGTGTAAGGATATTGCTAGATTATAAGGGTCAATTCTTGTAACAAGATGAAGCTCATCACATTTAGGTACTACGTTTTTGGAAATCGAAAAGTATATTCGAAACTTTACAGATGGGAAGAAGGGTTTGGTCGTATTTTGTTTTTTACAAATGATGCCATCTAGTACTACAGAATAGCAAATAATTCAACCAATAAGCCTAGTCCCTATATTGTGATTTGTCTGTGTATGATGCATTTATTTATAATTGGGCCGGTACTAGTCTGTACATAGATATATAACTATGTCAATGTGAGGTTCATATTAATGCATCAAGTTAGTCACTGGAAAGCTCAAGAATGAATACTAGATAGGAACGTATTTCAGAGAGAGATCTTTTACCAAATTTGACTGATCTAACAAATGAATTATTCTACATATCAAAAAGTAGTCTAAAGATTTTTTTTATATATGCTATTTCCTATGATAATTGGTCATATAATATGTTGACCGCCTTGTGCGTGTTCATGGCACTAAATTTAAAATATTGACCACTGGTAATACTAAATCGTTATACATAACATTGCTGTACTGTGTTGAAATAGTCGGTGGAATAAAAAATTAAAATCTATAAAACGATTAATCCTGCAGGTCATCCCTAAAACTTTCTGCTATGATGTTTATTGGTGTGTCTTTAAGCTCTTCCGAGTTATGAATATCATTTATAAGTTTTGGAGCTTAATAATTTGAAAGACTATTGACCCTGCAGGCTACGAATATCACTGACACTTCTTACTATTCTTAAGCTCAAAGGATTCAAAAATAAAATAACAATAAATCATTGAATTCATTATGCTCATGAAGTCAATTTCATTGCTTTATAAAGTTGTATCGAAAAATCGAAAGCAGAGGAGTTTGGGAAACAAAGTGAATGGGGCCTTGTTCGCTATAATGAATAGTAAAAGGGTCTCGCGACAGGCGTGCTTGCCTATCCATGGGGTCCTAATACCTACGTTTATGTATGTTAGTGAAAATTGGGTATGGCAGAAGAAAAATGAAAATAGGATCCATGCAGTGGAGCTGTGATCGCTGCGTAGTATGTGCGGAGTATCTCGGAACGATATATGTAGACAGGGTGATGCTAGCACGTTAACTGCCATAGAAGAAATATATATATTTTTTTATAAAAACTTATTGATATAATTTGTCGCGGAATGTTAAGATATGAAAATATATCTAACTTAAAGTGAAATCGGTTCGATAGTTTTCAAAATATTTTCAAAAAATCTGACGAGATCACCGGTGACCTGCATGGCGCTGTGATGCGAAAATATGAATAACCGTTACGAAGGCGCCGGAGTGACCGCAACCCCGGTCACCCGCTCCACGCAGTCGTTCGCCAACAGTGGAGGAGCGCGCACGTCGATTTAGGTTACGGTTATATTGTCAGTTTTCTTTCGTTTTCTCGTAACGCTATCGTTATGAATCATGGATAGTGAAACTTCAGACTTGGAGGATTTTATTATTACCCAAGAAGATTTACGTGACAGTGATTTACTTGAAGCTAGTATTTTTGAAAAGATAAGAAGGGATTGTGAATTGAGTGAAAAACAAGATACATTAAAAAATAACACAAAGTTGCAATATACTGCAAAGAATGTCCAAATGGACCATAGTTTTGTTTGGCTTGTTTTAATAAGTCGCATCGTTATGTTTAAGTTTTTTAATTCGACATTTTAATGTTATTTTTGATTGTTACTTTTGAATATAATAATTAATGCGCTGTGATTTTCGTACTAAAGTCGTTTTATTATTCCTTCAACTAAATTTTCAACCCTTATGATTCTCAATATGTACGTGTAGGACATTTGAGATTGAAGTAGTATTTTTCTGTCATGTTATTCTACCATATAAGTTATCCCTATGCTAAGTTTTATTAAAATTAAGGTATTTTTTAAGTGATAAAACACAAACAAGTCGCTTTTCACTTATCACAAACGGTCATGTTCATAATTTTAGAAGTATTTTCGAAAAAAAATTAGGTAAGCAGAAACCACGCCAAAGAAGTATTTTACAACGCCATGCCGGTCACTTCAATACAGAAAATGTATCAGAAACGCGTCCTCCCGAGAACAAATTCGTTCCAAAAACAGGTTCACCTCGAGGTCACCGGTGACCTTAATGGCGCGTAGATGTAGGTCACCGATGACCGGACCCCTAGCTAACGTGCTGACTAGTGTACAAAGAGGTATATTACCGCGGTCTGACCATTTGGAAAGGACGAATGGAAGTAGACTGACAAAACAAATGTATAGGGCGAATGTGTGTGAGGGAAAGGTCGGCATGGGTCGCCCTAGAAAATCCTATGCAGACCGCATTGGTGGCAAATTACAAAAGGGCCAAATTTTAAGCACCTGGAACCGACGCGACGAGCTTGCATGGAGATTGATGGATATCAGTGAGCAAGATAGATATGCAAACATCGTACCACATAGAAGTTTATAGTCTCTGCATACCTTAATGGGAAATAAGCGTGAAATTATTGTTATTATTATAAAGTTCTCCGAGCTCAAAAATATAATTCTAATACGTTTTGTGGTCTTCGAGTTCAAAAATTTGTATATTCCAAACACTTGTTTTTAATTTTTCAACTATTATATCTTTCGAAAGCGAATTCGATTTTGAGTTGCTTAATGGCATCTGACACAGTTTTATAAACAGAAAAAGATGACCGAGTATGAAACGTCAGTCCCAGAATTGATAGATAAAAAAAAGCAAAGAGTATTAATAAACAACAATATATTGACATTTGTTTAGAAATATATAATACAAGATATCTTTCAATCGAACAATATTTCTAATATTGCTGTCCCGAGAATTGGCATGTTAGTACTCTGCGAGTCTTAGCGCACGTCTTGCTCAGCCATTGCCTTTCCCATGCACAGATTTCAGATGGACGGTGAGGGAGTACTTCTGGGTGAACCTAGCTGGGCACGAGTCGCAGGCGTGGGGCCGCTCGCCCGTGTGCGTCAGTATGTGGTTCGTCAGAGTCTTGTTGCACTGCGCATATTAAAAGCATTAAATGTCATCAAACACCTTAGTTGATTATGGATTTAGATTTAACTACAGATTCAATTTTTTATGATAGAAAAAAAAATTACTCGGTTGCACCGAGCTTGAGAAATAGAAATTTGAATTGTTATTGGAAACTTTAAATTCTGTATCTGGTTTTCTTTCATTCTACATTTTCCAAATGCAGTACCTCCTTGTTCGAAAACCAACGCATTTTCTCACTGAACTGCTGCAAATTGTTCTAATATTTTGATTAATAACCATTTATAAATGAAACACCTATTCATTACCTAAAACTCAATAGATCTTAATTTAGGTGAGATGTACGTACATTGAAGCCGCGTCCACATATAGTGCACAGTTTGTCCTTCGGTCGGGGTATGCCCTCGTGGACGGAACGCTTGTGGTCTTTGAGTCGTGTCGCCGTGAGGAAACGCTATAAAGGGAAATTTTTATGAGTGACGTATATTTTTTATTAAATAAATTTCATGAGAAAAGACTAAAATCACTATTCATACTTATAAGGGGCCATCTATAAATTACGTCACACGTTGGGGTTAGGGGGGGGGTCAACGAAATGTGACAATGCGCGACAGGGAGCAGGTCAAAAGCTTTGAGAAGTCAAATACGGAAAAAAACGTTTATGTCTTTTGCCTTGTCCAATATTTAAAGCATTTTGAATAAAAAAGAAAATGGTAAAAACAGCTGTTTTCATTTATGTATTTATGGATGACCCCTAATAAAAATGTAGACTTTTTTAGTATGTTTTAATGTTTGTGCACGAATGACAATCTATATGAGATATGATTTTCAGCGTTTGTTATATTAAGATAATCTTAAACCATTATTTAGTGTTTGCTTTACTAATAACTGTCCCTGACTACGCTCGCGTATTGGTGTTTCCTGATATCCATTTGGTTAACATTGAGATTTTTTGTTTTTGCAAAGAGCATGGTAGCTCTTTGGCCTGGCTATGACGCTGTTAATGATGTTCATAAAATAGTTAAATATGTTCCTTTAAATTTCACCTCTCCCTCTTCGACATTCTGAGTTACATTTTCTGCAATCCCTCTAATATTAGATATTATGTCACAAAATCTCTACCCCTCCATAAACTATTAGCAATAAACTAACAAATATTCACATTTTAAGTGATTGTGATAATGACAACCCCCGCCTCCCATAAATAAAGTAAACAATAGCGGTTCGAACAATAAGCGCTCCATGCTCTCCCAGTGCAATTTTTCAAGCTGTTACCACAAATCTGGTAACATTAATATTGTCTGCAGGGTATGAAACAAATGGTCACAACCGCTTTCATAATATACAGCTTTAATCCATTATGATTATTATTAAATTATAGTTGCGAATAAGAACTTGTTTGAATAGAAAAAATGTCATGCAGAACCGTGAACCTAAAAGTTTGACTGGCACTTAACCGGTTTTAGTTTCTATGGTCTACCTTCTCGCAGAGATCACACCCATGCCCCTTGTTGAGGTGCACGTAACGGTAATGGTTCAACATGAACGTCCTCCGTGTGTACTGCTTGTCACAGTCGGGGCATTGGACCAGCGGATTGCTCTCTCTGCAGATTTTACACGTTCATCAATATCTGCTACGAATTCCACTATGTATATGTATTAGGGTGATTTTTTTTTTGACTTTTTTGTTTTTTTTGGTCCCGTCCCAAAATATTGCTGAAAATACCGCTAAAAACATTTCCTGAAAGTTTGAGCCCTTAATATTTATATTTCTTTATACCTTGTAAATGCAAAGGTTATATGTCTTGGTCTAGTACTTAATATCAATATTAAGGGCTCAAACTTTCAGGGAATTTTTTTAAGGGTATTTTCAACAAAATTTCGGGACAAGACCAAAAAAAAGAAAAAAGTCAAAAAAAATCATCCTAGTATGTATTCACAATTTCCCATGGAAACTTACAAATGTCAATACTTAGACATTCATAACTTTCCATGGAAAAATTACTAGCTTTAATTTACAATATTTAGGCACATAAAAACGTGTAGTGCCATTTGTTGTTTAGAATCAATCACACAGCAATAAAGTAATTCAAGAAAATGGCGCTAAATAAAGCAAAGCTTAGAGATTTTTGCCATGGGAACTTGACAAATTCTCATAGCAAACTCAAAAGGCCAAGAAAAACGGTTGCCCAGGTACCAATATTAGGTCGAGGGGAAAACTTTTTTCATATTTTATAAGTAAAAAGATGTTGTAAAATCTGTTTTATTGTGCTGTTTTTATCTGGCTAGTTTTGATACCATTGAATAGATGACATTTTAAAAGACAGAAAAATAAAAAGTGATAAATGGTGTCATGCAATTTTTTTAATTTTTCCTGTACACCAAAATGAGACAAACTAGCAGAATTTCGATAATGAAGAAATTTGATACATTTTGAAGTTTTATTAAAAAAAAGGGAATAATACGACACAAGCTGTAAAAAAATTTGTGACGTTTATGGACCTAATGCAGTGTCGGTAAGAGTAGCACGAAACTGGTTCAAGCGCTTTCAGTGTAGTAATTTTGATTTCAAAGACGAATCTCGCTCTGGTCGACCTGTTACGGATAAAGTCGATGTTGTTTTAGAAAAAGTAGAGCAAGATGGGCATATTAGTTCTTACGACATAACTGAAGAGCTGGGGATTGATCATTGTTTACGCCATTCCCCCTTTAATATTATAGTTTGTCTCCCACAGACAAACGACAACTAACAGACGCGGGGCCGGGTGGAAATGTGACAAACGTCATACAGTCTTGATTGCCAACGGATCGGATATACTTCGCTAAAGTGCGGGTAATTGAAAATAAAACCGAAAACGAGGGCCAGTGCGGTAGTAACTCGGCTTTCGTAAAAAGTGTAATAACGGGAATGGAAATAGGAAAACAACAATGAATGCCACTGGAAGATCGCGACCCGAACGCCTGGACACCTGGGACGACGCGTCGGCGACAACGAAAGTAAGTTCCCTTGCTAACTGACCATTCCTCAGGGTATCACGGCGTGTACATTTTTTTGGTGCAAAACAGTTTGGACCCACTTGAAAAAAGCTCGATGCTTGGGTTCCACACAAGCTCATTGAAAGAAATCTAATGATTTGTTTACTCATTTACGATTCTCTATTGAAACCTAATGGAAACCGAACCGTTTTTGAAAAGATTGATCACTGGTGATGAAAAATGGATTACCTATGACAAGAACGAGTGAAAAAAAAATGGTCAAAAAGCAATCAAGATCCACAGACTATAGAGAAACCCGGATTAACTCGCAATAAGTTGATGCTATTTGTGTGGTGGGATTGAAAGGACATTATTCATTGTGAGCTTTTACCGTCGGGCAAAACCATCAATACAGATCTCTACTGCCAACGACTGATAAGACTCTGGCAAGAAGTAGAGGAAAATGAGCCGGAATTGATCAACAGAAAAGGTGCGGTTTTTCACCATGATAATGCCAGACCACATACATCTTTAGTCACTTTAAGCAAATATTGAAAGAGTTTGGTTGGGCAGTGTTAATGCATCCACTATATAGCCCTGACCTTGCACCCTTAGATTTTCGCCCTTTTCAAAATTCTTTATTAGGTAGTTTCAGGTCAAAATCAAGAGAGGACTCTCAAAACTACTAGTCGCAGTTTTTTGATCAGAAGTTCCGAAATTTCTACAGCAAAGAACTATGTCACAACCTCCAAATTGGCAACAAGTTGTTGAATAAAATGGCATAATTATACAGGATGGAATCGATCATGCATATTTCCGCAAATATTAATAATCACCTTTTTTAAAAGAACTTTATCAAAATAACTATATATGACAAAAATATATCATTGTACAAACAAAATGTAGACACAACCCTATTAAATGTTCGGCCAGACTGCCGGGTCGCGGCACCACGTGACGAACTCGAATTCTGTCCCGCGCTCGGGCTTTGCGATGTATTATTTAAGAATTTATCTAGTGACTTAGCTACAAGTGACATTTAGTGTTGTCAAGGCTGCCGAGTGTATTATTAAATTGATCTCTGATTTTCCATATTGGTTCTACTCACCTCTAAATAAATAAGGCAAATTATCACGTAGACGATGCATATGCGAGATTCGTAGGCAGGCCGGCATACTTTTTAAGATTTGAGAAAACTGAGATACACTAGTTTTAAGATTTCCTATTGGGCAAAACATTGAAATCGACAATATATTTTCTGATTACTAGATCGCTGAACTGATTTTCATAGGTAAGTAGATAGCTTTGATTCAGACATAGGTTATATTAGAAAAATGTTGACCTACTACAACTAACATCAATATGCATGGATGGAACTAAGAATAAAACAGACTATGGAGAAATTTATCCCTAACCCTAGAAGTAGTGTCAATGTTTAATGAAAGTTTGAAAAAGAATTTGCGAATTTCTTATGATAACTTAACAGTGGGGGTCTAAAATCATTGAAAATTTGCTTAAATAACATTCGGATGCCCTTATCCAGAAAAATAAATTCTTAATAAAAATAAATCTAACCGCAATAGAAGATTTTGTTTTTGTTCAAACACAATTTGCCAAAACAACAATTGTCTATTGTGCATGGCAGGCTCCCACACTAACTCACCTGTTTTGCGTTTCATGCTTCTTACTAGTCGCCAGATGTCGCTTGTATGCGTTCATATTCGAATAGTGCGTGTCGCACTCCACGCAATAAACCTTTTCTTGATTTTTATGATATCTTGTTATGTGATCGCGCAGACTCCGATACTGAGTAAAACTTTTATTACAGGTATTGCAAGTGTGTATCGTGTGATGGTGCCTGCGGAACCTTTCTCTGTTATTATTTTAAACTACTCCCTATAATTGGATCATTCACAAATAAAATTTAAAAAGCCCTTAAAATTATATAAGCAAATCAAAATTAATTTTATGTTTAATTTATACATTAGGTTAAAGTGCGATTACAACTTATGAACAATTTTTTCTATGAAGTTTTAATATCTTTCTATTTTCACAGTGACATGTAAAAAAATTGAATGATCAAAAAGTATACTTTAAGGAACAAAATAAGATTCGAAAAGAAATACATAAATAAAATTGTTTTTGTATATTTAATTTAACATTTTACTCACCATATATGTTTCCTTATAACACTTTTTGACAAACAAGTCTTCCCGCAATAATCACAAACGAACCTTCTGTGCGCAGCGTTGTAATGCTCATAAAAATCCATGCGTTTTCTGAAACATTCGCAATGTGTTTAAATTACTCATAGTGTATACAAATAATTGACTATGCACTCATTTAAATTTAGCCTCAAAGTTTATTCTACAATGAAAAACATGCACATGTTGACTTCAAGCCATAATTTCAGCGGTGTAGAAAAAAAAAGTAAATTCCTACAGCGTTTATTTGTACCGTTTCCATACAATTTTTTCTTTTTGATTGCTCCCTGTTTCGCCTTTATGTACACATTTGCCTGCAACATGCATTAACATGCAGCATGCAACCCACCGCTGACCCTCTAATCTGCCTCTCCACTACGAATCTCTATCCAAATGATCGAATATTGATTCCAGAGGATTGACAGATATCGAACACCTAAGCAAGTGTTATTTATTTTTATAATTATCTTATTCCGCTATTAGCGGAAGCATGCTGTACGTTAATGCACGCAAGCGTCTACTATGAATTTTCGCGAATTAACACCTGACACAATACAATATTTATGTAGACATAACAATATTAGCATGAATCATATATCACACAAATAGTCTTTCTGCAGGGGTTGCACAGGAACTTTTGATTCAATATTAATTGCAACCTACATTATTCGGATAAATGAGAGGAATAGATTCGCTCATCAGTTGTCAAAATTAATTAGAGTAGTATTTCTGCGTGTGTTGCCACTCCACCCTGCACCCTCTGTATTGTGTGTAAATCGAGACAAGGCATACATAGGTTCGGTATCGTTACGTTTCAATGGAGAATCGCAAATTAGTACATGATTCATAAATTTTTTTTTTCAATCAACTCGTGTGAAACTGAAATATTGAGCTTATTTAAATATCTAACTTTTGCAAATGGGTCAAAACTGTTTTGTGATCAGTGCCCAGCTCTTCAGCTATGACATAAGAACTAATCTTCTGATCTCACTCTACTTGTTTCAAAATGACATCGACTTTATTTATAATAAATCGACTTTATTTATAATAAAGTCGATGCCATTATATTGACCAGAGCAAGGTTCATTTTTGATACTAAAATCATAGGATAGAAAAAGCTCGAACCAATTTTGTGCTATTCTTAGCAACACAGCATTAGGTCCATGAATGTCACAATTTTTTTTCGGGTCTTGTGTAGCATTTTTCTTCTTTTTGTAATAAAACTTCAAAATATATCAAATCTCTTCATTAGATTCACAAATTTTCGTAGACAAAAAAAAAACAATAGAAAAATGGTGAAAAACTGTTTTTACTTTTAGTTTTTCTTTTTTTATACGTTATCTATTTAACGCTATCAAAACTAGCCAGATGCAAACATTATAACCAAGAGAGATTTTACTGCAACTTTTTACTTACAGAGTAAGAAAAAACTTTTTGTGTGATCTTATATGCATATAATAATTATTAGTGTAACTTCCAAATGATTTGACCGATTTAAGTCAAAATGAGATAATATATTTGTTTGATAAGATGATGGTTTATAGCTATGCTAGAGTGTGATAGGTGGCACTGTAATCCAGTTATGAACCAACTATAAACTTTATGTTTATGGACCAAAATTACTCATATTCGCAATATTTGTCAATTTGATGCTACAAAAGGACACGGAATTTACATACAAAACAAATCAAATTTTAAATCGATGAACTGAGATAATACATATTCCTATATGTATATGCATAACCAACAAAAAAAAATATAGCTTTTTGCAAAATTGTGCAACATCTTACAAAAAATACAATAAACTAACCTACATGCAACCTACCACATACAATAGAATGTTTGCCGAACCATCTAATAATTGGTGATAGTAAAAATTTCTAGAATTGGCCATTCGTAATAAGGATATTGAAAAACGACTATGGGTTTAAAAACTTAATTGTTTGGGAATAGGTTACGTTTAGCTTCGTGTAGATTGTTATTTATTTTTTACATTTCAACATCATTTTGAAAATTGTGTATCAACATTACAATTTTTACTGTGGCCTAAGTCAACAAGAAAGTCGCTAGATATTCAGTTGGCATTTGGTGATGAAGTTATATCTTGTAGCTCTGTGCATTCCCGGTTCGATGAATTCATGGACATGGATGTGATCACCTCTTTGACGATTTACATGAAGGTTGAAGGTCAGCGACTAGAGTTACCCAAACTAATATAAATAGGATGTGACAGCTAATAAAATAATTACTTGTGAGCAAATTCATGCTGTATTAGGTATGAGCCAAGTACAAAATATTTTGCATGTACATCTGAAGGTTTGGAAACTTTGTACTCGATGGATACAAACCACATAATTCCAAGAGGCGATTGAAGACCTCCCTAAAGAAGACTGGGCCAATCGCTTTTTGGCAACGATCCCACTGGATGCAAAAGTGTGTAAATAGCCCGGGAAAATATTTTACTTTTACTCACCTAAAACTCATATCGCACTTGCTGCAATGGAACGCTTTGGAATGGTTTTTATCGAAATGCTCCTGTATTCCCACCGTCAGGCACGTCTTGAAGTGGCACACTCTACACTCGTGTAGGTGACTGTGATATTTCATGTGAGTTATTAACGGTGATTTGAATTCAAAACCACAAGAGCATATGTCACAAACATATTTTAACCCCTAAAAGCATTGCATGATAAAAGAGAAGTATTCATCAAATGCATTATAAATTTACTTTAATCTTATTATGAATTTGTATTTAGTGTTTGTATTTAAAGATACCTATAATGTTCATTTTATATGAAGCTATGAAAATGTACACGTTTTAGAAAATTACAATATTTAATACCTTCTTTTAACATATTAACAAGCGGAACAGTGGTCATTTAAAAAAGAAATTTTCTTTGAAGAATTTTAAGCGCATTAATGGAAATAGTTAAATAATACTTAAAATTCATAATACATGAATCTCTTGTATTATGATTTTGAGATTTATATTCTCATTATTGATGTGAATCTATTTATTGGAGATTGTCTATGCATCTCTTTATTAAGACTTTATCTGGTGTTTCATACCATCTCTTACTTAGTTTAATTACAAAGTTATTTCAAAAATTTACAAAGTTTTTGAAGAATTAAAATGGAAGCTATGTTTAATATGAACCTAATTTATATGAGCCTAAATTAATTCAAATCTATACCTCGGAGTGACATCTTTGGATGTGATTTCTAAGTCTCAATACGTTCTGAAAGACCATAAGACATCGTACACACTTATATTTAATCTCTTTAAACCATTCACTATTCTTGTCTTTCTCCATATAAAATTTCCACGTCTCCGAATCGATGGGTACTTTTGTAATGTTTTTATTGGTACTAAAAGAAATCTTATAATTGACTTTCAAAGGTTTCCCTTTTTTGGATGTACCTTTATATGATTTATTTCTTTTACTAACTCTATCGAAATTAACATTTTCAATATCCGAGTTTTTATCAATTTTCACATCGCTTTCATCATCGTCGGCATCAAATGCTGCGGTGCCATACCCAAAAACATCACCGTGCAGTTCTTCTTTGCTGTCCTCTTCATATTCATCATCTCGAACATAATTTTCTAACGGCACTTCAGCAAGTTTTAAATATCCCATATCTCCTAATTTACCAACAGAAAAGTTTTCATCTTTGACAGTGAGCTCCTGTTTAACAACATCCTCATTTCCATCTGGTCCAATTCCATCATGTGATATACACAATACAGTATCAAATATGTGGACTCTCAACTTCGATAGCGAAGAAAATAGGAACTGAAACACGAGATTAGTTAAATCGCTCAATAAACAGAACTTGGGTAAGATTTAGTAAACGTCGGATGGAATAAATGGCTCGAGGGTATTTACATGCAAAATGTAATCCCTCTGCTTAGACACGTGTCTTTTCTTGATTCTGGAAAATGGCATTCGATATCCTAAAGGAAACATCAGATAAATGTGAATAGAACTCACTCCTCGAGGATTCCGTACAGTTAATTATGTAAACAGATTTCTCATCCGTCGAGAGTCTCTAGGATTATCGTTTGTTTTCAAAATCAATACTGATAAAATATTAATTCAGGAATTCCGAAATATTTTTCTAAATATTTTTAAAAAAAGGCACTATATACTTAAGTATTGGGTGTTAATTTTAATTAAATACTTTCATGCACTCCTGAAAAATGGTCTTGATATATAAACAGACAGACAGTGAAATCATGTAATAAAGCTACCTTTTGATATATGGGACCCTAAAAAAGAATTATAGAGTGATTAAAACATGTCTCGATCCTTATAACATTACCCAAACAAAACAGAGTTAATCATTTTTGATGAGTTCTCAAAGTGCTATTAGTCAATATTGTCTAATGACACTGACACTTTCAAATAATTCACAATATTTGACTCATTTTAGTTTTTTCTTGACATTCAATAAGTAAACTTTCGGTAGACCTCAAGGGAATCCGTTGAAAGGGTGGCTGTGGTACTTACACTACTATTCTCTACGGTAAGGTACTTACAATACAATTTCTAGAGAGATGCTATAACTATATAACACATTATTCCCTTATTTAATAATTAGATAAAGAGTTACCCGTTTTTCATTCTGCTGTAATAAAGTTTGTGCTTTTCTGACTTGGTTCCTAAATAACGTAACTTTATGTAATATTGCTAAACATTCCCAACATACTAAATATTGTGATATCAGCTGAAATATAAAAAAAAAGCTTTAAACATATGTATTATACACTTCAACATATGTAAAGAAAAAAACAACTTATTCAGGCACCTTAATATTTCTTTTACTTAGCAAGAGCTTACAATTTTTAATTGAACTGCAATTAATAATTACTCATTGCATAATTACCTTTTCACGAATTTCCATTATTTTCATAAATATCGATTCATAATCCATCAACGGTCTCAATATTCTATCTGAACTCAAACAACAGTGGCAAATTAGCACGTTCGTTGGCTCTGTTTTATTTAAAACGTCCATGATATTGCCGGATTTCAAATTACGTTTTGAAAAATCTTATTTAAATAATTATCGCTGCTAAGGGAAATAAATAGCATTAATAAATGAAAATCAAAACAATCACGATACAAGGTAATACGCTAACAATATTATTGTTCTGTGGAGAAATGTCACCAAAACGGCTAAGCGTGTGTAGACTCAATATTGTTAAAACCGTAGCTGAAAATCTTTATGAATTTATGCCATATGAGGTTTTATTATACCGGCATTTATTTATTTTACCAGAAATAATTTGAACAATTATATATCTATTACAGTGGAAATTTTCCCGAATATGGTATAAATCGAAATTATAATATAGCTACTTCTTAATATATAATACTTATAATAAAACTACTTCCATAAGTTCTTAAACAGACATCAATTAAGGATTTCAGAAAACTAATATGAAAATACGGAATATTAACATACTCTAGTTATACTAATATTTTAATAACTTGAATGAATTTTGCTATTTTCTAATTCTTGTGCGCTAACATTTTTGTGATTTTCTTTACAGTGTGTCCAATGTTTGGTGACTTCAAACTGACAGTTTAATTATCCCCCCTATAATGTGCTGACAATCAATAAATGCAAATAATGGCTTGACGGTACATAAAAATATAAAAGGTGACTATGTAATGATAATTATGAAAAGACACATTTTTGTATTCATATTTATAGATTAAACAAACGAATTTATGTAGTTCCAAAATGACTTATTTTACTTTCTTTTAATAATTGCCCATCGACATTTTATTCGATAGGAAGAGCATGAATTAGTTTTTGAATTCGCTTTTGAGTTGCACGATAAAGATATATACGAAATATTGTGTACTGAAAATATTTTAATTTTATAAAATTATATTTACTTAACTTACATTTTACAAGAAATTTTAGAATCTAAGGAATTCTAATAAATCGATTGGACAGTATAGCGGTTGAATGCCATTGACAATTGTCAATAGTTTTGTCGAACAATATAATAATTTATTTACGTAAGTTATTATTATTCTGCATTATACAATATTCATTATACCATATAGAGTTATTAATGTTTTATAAATATCAATTTTAAAAATTCATGGCAATTCGTTATATCATTATCATGCATTCGTCAGATGATAATGACATTACTATTCTGTTCAATATTATGACATACAGAATGACATTTGGTGTCAATGTTTGTGATATTCGTACAAAAGTGGTACAAAATATTGTGTACTAAATAGAAATTAATGTACAAAATATTAATTACAGTTTGTCTAGATGATGTAGTTTGTTGAGTTTTTAAATTAATCAATAACAAAAGGTAGAGGTCGTTACGATTTGCGAATAGTAATAAATAATACATTTCATTAACTCATTGTAATGACTTAATTTCCTATTTAATGTTTGCATTTCTATGAAATGACGGACAAAAACAAAGTGACTGTTGAAGTTTCTTTCTTCTGCGGAATATGTTTAAGTACAGGACGAGCCTTAAAGCCTTTAGGAGATTATTTAGAAATGTTCGTCAATATCATGAAGGATACAAAAATAAGTTCGGTAAGATTCAACAAAAAAAAAATGCCTATTCACATCTAAGCACATAATTTAAATAAATTTAAAATAAAATTTGTAATAGAAAATCAACAACCACATCACTCTAAATATTTCATCATTGTTATGTCAAGCATTTAGAGACAGCTTTAAGTATGTCGCTTCCAAAGTATGGAATAATATCCCACCCCCATCGCATAACCTTCCATCAACTCATTCTTTCAAGCGCTTTTTAAAATAAAGTACCCTATGTCACTGCAAATAGATGACATTACCGATCACCTGCTGTAAAAATTTCTTATCTATACATATATAATGAAAATAGGTTGTCTTTGTTCGCCAATCACGTAAAAACTACTAAACGTATAGACACGGGACTGGGGCCATTCGATGCGGGATGATTTGTTGATGGTTCTAGGCTACTCATTTTTTAAATTCCATAAATCTTTTGCCATTTTATTTATAAATAAAAATTACCCAGCTGCTGGGACAGCTAGTCTCTAATAACTATGAAAGGGAAGACCATTAAAAAGAAAAAAAAGGATGGAATTATTGTACTTACTATTTATTATTTTTTTATTTAACACCTGGTTATATACTGCTACTGACTTAAGAATGTATAATACGAGGTCTCTAGCACCGCCTCCTTATTTTATGTACACAAAATTTCTGTTTGACACAGTTATCAATACTAATTTTGTTTCCAGGGCCCAGCTGAAAATCAGCATTGTGGCTCACACTGTATTTTGTTGAGCTGATCACCCTTTCAGCCATATTTAATTTTTTTAATTCGTAAATGTATGTCTTGTTTAAGTTAATTTTTAAGATGTAATACTTATTTTGATGTATAAACACACACTAAATATTTATTATTTTACGTCATGTTAAGTTTACAGTAAGCATTTTGTAAAGTTTTTTGATATTTGTTGTGGGTACTCTCCATTTTTATATTTCTCTATTTTCAATTGGCGATTCTCATAATTTTATTTTCAGAAATTGTCTTCAGAAATGCAGGTGTGTTGGGAGTGTCGTGCCGTTTTCTCTAAAATTTGGTGCCTGAGAATGCGTGCGCTTAAAGCGTGGCGCACTCTGCAGTCAATACAAATGAATGGTCTAGTGAGTATTTTAATTCGCTTTTCCGATATTAAAACTTATCTCATGCTGCCATCTATCAGTCGGCCCAATTCTGTGTCAGTCAAGGCCGTAGCATGTGTTAATTTATACTACTGAATCGGTGCTGGATGCATTCATTTCATTGCTTCCTTTAATGAGTCGTTCATATACAAAGATATGATGATTTAAAAAATCACCACATCCATTACCACGTAATAATTGTATGCAACTTTTCTCTTCTGGATATACATATTTTTTTCTATGAATTACTTATTTGTAAAACTATTGTCATAATGGGAGGGGTTTTTAATTTTAATGAATTATCGAAATAAATTATATCCTTATTTCAAAGTTTACCCTTAATTTCAAATCAAGTTTGTATAAAGGTATGACATTTTCATACTGATTTTTTTTTCAGAAAGTCCTACCAGTAGAAGCTTTTTCCACTCTTTCTAAAACTTTCTTATGCCAGAATGACAGTATTGTAATAGAGTATGAAAATGATAAAAAATCAAAAGAGAATATAAATGATGAAGACTCAAAAGAGTACAAAAATGATGACTCAAAAGAGTACAAAAATGATGACTCAAAAGAGTACAAAAATGATGACTCAAAAGAGTGCAAAAATGATGACTCAAAAGAGTATAAAAATGATGACTCAAAAGTGCATAAAAATAGAGAGGAATACAAAGAGTACAAAAATTATGACTCAAAAGAGTGTAACAATAGTGAGGATTGTAAAGAGAACAAAAATAATGAGTACTCGAAAGAGTCTAAAAATGATAAGGATTCAAAAGATCACAAAAACAATGAGGACACAAACGAGAGCAAAAATAATGAGGATTCAAATGCACTCATTAAATGTGAATTTTCTGAAGATTTCGATAATGACCCATCAGCGGATGAAAATTTTTTTGAAAATGCGAATAATGATCTTGGTAACAAATCGGAGGAAATGTATTTGGATGAGATCAAAACAGAACCAGTTTCACCTGGAACCTTGGTAATGGACTTGACTAAGAAAAGGAGAAATAGAGGTCCCACTAAAAAGTTTAAATTCAAAATGATAACGGTGAAAAACAGAAATAAAGAAATAAAGGATTATGTTAAATTGAAAATAAGTCATGCCGAATTGATAAATTATTTGAACAGAGAAAGATCAAGGGATCATTATAAAAGTAAACCGTACAAATGCAAAAGTTGCATCGTAGGCTGGAAACGCAAGGAGGCTCTACTGGAACACAAGAAAGAATACCATGTCAAGGTATTATATTTTTTGTTTGTTAAATAAACTTGTAAACTAAACAAGTTACAAACAGCGCGCTCCCGGCTTGTTAAGCCGTCGATCCTTGATGTTGTCACCCCCTTAGTCATAGCGGTATCCAATCCACGTTGAACCAGCATGGATGGTTTTAATTTTAATATCTATATACAACATGTCTATGTCCCTGTAGTAAATTAACACAAAACCAAATACCCTTTAAAATGTGTTAGGCACAATTAGATCAAACATTTATTGTCTACTTGTTTGACCATTTAACCATCTACCCGATTTTAATGGATTATATTTATAATAGTTCTTAAGAGTCAAGAATAATGCATGGGTTTTAAAAGTAACATCGCTTATAAGATGAATTTTAGCATGCATCTTTCATAATCTCCTCCCTTATAAAATAATTTTGCTAAAGAAACCATAGTCGGTGAAGTAGCCATTTCTGAGAAAAATAGTTTAGAACATCCGTGTAGAAATGTCGTACCGACAGCCTTAGACAGCTGACGTGTAGGAACTGCGCTGCAGCGCACCGCATGGCCGGCCATTCAATCGCGCCCGCGCCTGCAGTCTAGCCGAGCAGTGTTCGTATTAATTATATTTTCAATGATATATTTTTGTTATAGTTACTTTGGCAAAGTTGTTCTAAGAAAAGAAGGAGATTGTGAATATTAGCGAAAAGGTATATGATAAAATTTATCCTGTATAGATTATTTATTGATACTTTAATTATTACTCGATCCGAATAACATAAAACTGAAATTTGTATAGGAACAGAAACAGAATTTGTTACATCACAGACTGGATGTCGCTTCAGACAAAACACCTATACACGCGTACATAGATAAGTTGACATCTAATAAGTAAGCATTTTTAAAAATAATCTACTACCACTTCCAGTCCAGAGGTCCTTACATCTGCGACATATGCAAAATGAGGTGCAGTCAGAAGAATGCAATTGTTCAGCACATCCAGAAGCACTATTACAAACACAGATGTTTGATATGTAAAGAGGACTTCTACGAGAGGGAAAGGATATTCTATCACATGAACAGAAAACATTGGGATGTGAGGTTGCATGAGTGCTTAGAGTGCGGACTGAGGTTTAAGTGAGTGTAATTATTATTTTAATATTTAATATTATTTACTTTTTTTTTTTATTTTAATATATAAACTCTCACCCAATCTCCTAGAATGTACACTGGAGACCGTGTACACCGAAGGCCACTCGGTGGGATCTTTACATGCTTTCCTCCTCCATCGATAGTTCATCTTTCGCTCTGTGTAATTCCAAAAATTCCTAGTGGGAAGTATTTGCTAAAGTATAAGTGAATATTGTCTAGTTAGCTATTTGTTGCACATCGTGTATATTGTTAGATGTAAAAATTTGACTTTGCATTCAGCTTAATAAATTAATGAGTTGTTATGTATAATTAATAAATAAAATTATAACTTTCCTGAAATTACATAACACCATTTTTTGCTAAGTAATTATTTAATAATGGTTTCAAATTTATCTAAGGGTAAATCTTTCATATCCAAAGGCACCTTATAGAACACAGAGCCTTTTTAAATGAATATCTGACTTTGGATTGTCGACTAACATGTAAACTGAATTTATTTTTATTTCTGGTATTGAGTTTATATCAATTACTATTTCTCTTAAACATTTCTAGTTTTTTTTTACATATAGTAGATTTTCATTTATAAATTCAGAATTTACCGATTTCTGTAAATAAATATACCGATTTATTTAAATTTGCCTCTTGCTTGTAAGTCATGTGAATGGCCCGGTCGGAGAAATACATATCTCTGTGCATATCAAATCTAGTAATCGAAGACCATACCCGAGATAATGGATCCGGTGCATACGATTAAGAATCGTCTGGATTGAAAAAAAATAGCTGACAGATACACAGATAATTGTTGACCACTCGTGCGGCGCCCGAGTACCTGTGCCACGATATCTGCCTTTCGACAATGCGCTAGCGGATCGCACGTGGCCTACCGGGCTGTATGCGATATATTGCGCACCATAACTGTTTTTTTATAGCATATTCGAGGGACAAACGAATGGGCGAGCTATCGGAGACTACCACCGTCCACGGCCACTCGCAACTCTAGAGGAGTCACCAGTGCGTTGCCAGCCTCTCGGGAGGAAATAGGATGTCTAATGGGGGGCATCAGGCTGATGGAGGAGGAAATGAGAAGTGGGCCACCGGAACTCTTAACTCACTGGATGAAACTTAACAGCAAAAGCTACTAATTCACATTTGCATTCTGTAAGAAGGGTATTTTACCAGTCGAGCTGTCCATTCTCATGCTGCAGACAGTTGGCTACAGCATCGATCTTCTAAAGTAAAAAGTAAACTATGAAAGTTACTTGGTTCATATTATTTTCACACACTAGCCAGCCCAGCTGCAAAGTGATATTGGTAAATGATGTGTTTTTTTTTTTTCAGTACAAGACGAGACTTTTACAAACACCATAAAGAGTTACACGGGCGTTTTGATTGCGACTCCTGCGGCAAGAGCTATTCCACGAAGGGGAAAATTATTAAACATCTCCAGTGAGTGACGGATAACGTAACACATTTTTGAAAAATATTTTTTTTTCATAATTCTGAGTATACAGTTATTGAGGTGCTTCATTCGTATTACAAGAGATACATTTTATTTTCAGAGAGACACACGAGCCGCTGTATTGTAAAATATGCGACGTGCACTTCAAAGCTTACAAGTATGTATCTAATGTATTCATTGAAATCAAGGGGCTTACCCAGCTTTTGGTCCAAGGGCAATGGGGTGAAACAGAAACTTAAGGTGTTCTCCCCGAGATTGTTTTGTTCTACACGACACCGCATGAAGACCTTGGAAATCCACAAAAAATATTAGGTGCATCTAGTGTGTAGTATATGGGGACACACCTACACGCGTCTGGCGAAGGCAGCTACCCTTCTCTGGATACTCCCTCGATTATAATATACTTTGCGAATTCGCCTCGTCATATTAATAGTGTAACAAATAATTTTGTCCCTACATTATTAATCATTTATGAGTGAATTTAACTTAGTCAAAGGTCTTTTGTGACCGACTTGTGTCAGACGTTTACCGCACATTGCACACTTTAAAAATGTTACTCTTAATATGACATATTAGAAATATAGAGAAAAAAAATATATTTATGTTAAATAAAAATAATTATAGTTTATTCAGATAAAAATTAAAAAATATGATTGAATATTTAATCAGAAAAAATTTAATAACAATGAAAACTGACTGTAAATCTCATAATTATTGACTTAAAACTTGCCAAAATCAAATCAAATTATAATTGCATCATGCAAACTCTGTTTTACCTAAGAAATCTAATGTTCATGACGGATGTGTTTACATGTTAATACTATTAAAAATCTAATGACACTCATTATTAATTTAAACAAAAATATATTTAATTAAAAGTATGGTGATATTTCAGAATTGTGTAAGTATTGTAACTCCTTGAAAACAGTGTAGCAATTTTAATGTCAATTGGATTCTGGTACATCCGGTTATTAAAAATTTTTACATGAATCAATTTCAATGGTTCAAAACTATTAAAGTAAGTGACCATTATGGAAAAATATTCATTGTAATAAAATTTCATATCTTACAGCATTTTATTCAAAAAACTTCAAAAGCTATATCCTACTATGATTTTTTTTTATTTCAAATGGAAAAATCCGTTCACTTATTACTAAAACATATGATCTAACGACGCCGAAGGTATCTTGTGGCAATTTAATTTCACTAATTATTTCTTAGGTATAATCAAAGGATGAGAAAATTTTCTGAATGTATATCAGCTAAATTTTTATAAATTAAACTGTAAATTTTATACCAACACTATTGTGATAATTAACAAATATTGCATTACATAATGCACTTGCACTGCTGCAGAATGCATATTACCGCATGTCTGGGACATGCCCCTTTTTACTATTCTTTTACCATTAGATTAATCTGTACCATATGCGTCTGTTTGCAGAAACAAAAAAAACATTCTGTCTGTTTATCTACTCGGCTGCATTGACAATGTTTAGGAACGTGGTGAAAAACACATGTTTACTGTTCGAAAATTAACAAGACAACTTTATCGCATATAGGTGTCGTTTTAACTTGAAATATTATTAACTCTGCATCCCTCGTGTTTTGTTGCTGCAATAAAATATATGACAAATGTACTGTTACAAATATTACCGTAACCATAATCTCACTGTGCACATGAAGGAAGTATCCGAAGACAGCTACTGCGTGGAGTGTGATTTACAATTTGACAATGTGTCCAAGTACAAGAGACATCTAAACAACAGCGTTAAGCATAAACCTAAGAAAATATTAAGGTATGTATTTTTGGTATCATATAAAAATATGTATTTATGTGAAGAAATAATATAAACAATATATTATTATGTTTTCTAGATATTTATGCGTGGATAAAAAATTATCCAAATTAGACGAACTCAATATTTTTTTTTATTGTTCATTGTACAAAACGACGGGTTAGTTACAGTTTGTGTTGTGTTAGATTCATTGTCTATTGCAGTTTTAAAGCCTTCCGATTGGTGCTAGCAAAAACCGCATTTTTAAACCAGGTCTATTTCTTAACAAACCCGTTAGCGATTTAACTCTAGAAAGAGTCTGTACGGGCTCACACGTGCCCTTGTCAATTTAGAAATAATTTGTACATAATCAACCTATATTATTTTGTGCTGCCGATCAGGGATGTCTCCTCAAAAGGAGATATTGAGCCGTATGACAGAACGTAACCCAGCATCTTCTCTGGAAAATGTAATAGCTTTGTGTTCACCTCACCGCTTAATAAACTAATGATAATATTCAAACCTGCATATAAATTAATAAAAAATACATATAGATGAACACAAAACCTCCTTTTTCAAAGTTGGTTAAAAAGGAGGACACTAGTATTCCAGTTTGCATTTCGTTAAAGTTATGTTCACCTTGGTTTATACCACTTTTTTTAGGAATCAAATTTAAAAAGGCCATTTTTCTCTGTAACTACTATCCTAATTGTTGTATATATTTTCCATGAAAATCTTAAAATTATCTCAATAAAATAGCTGACACAAATTAAACTCTCGATTTTTTTTTTGTTTTATGTAACGTGTGATATAACAATTATTTTTTAAATTTACTTTAAAATTTGAAAAATGTAATAGTACTATTTTTTTAATATACAAATAAAGGTCTATATCATATTAATTTTTTTTCCAATCATCAAATCAAATCGATCATTGCATATCAATATAAACGGCTCAAAAAGAACATTTTTAATTTGAAAATGACAAGAAATATAACTACATTTGCAATGACTATTTACTATAAATAATGAGTACATAACAGCTTAGTTTAAATAAATTAAAAGTTGATAAGGGTAGCGACTTTTGTATCAAGACTAGTACTCTACATTACATTTATGTTTATTGATACATGCTTACTGCTTTTATTATGCATTTAATATTTACAATACCATAACGCAATGCTGAATCGGTTCAACGCATAAATCTATGAAAATAAATATAATTAATTATGTCATTTTATTTTTTCTTAGAGAAAATTAAACCTAAAACCCAGTCCCATCCAAGATTTACGAGGATCAAATCGTATGATTGAATCATTTTTTCTTCTGTCGCTTAGTATACCTTGTCCAGTGTGCCAGAAGATTTTCTGCAAGAAAGTGACCATGAGGAACCATTACAACCTTGTGCATCTGCAGACGTCCAAACATTATTGCGATAGTTGCGACAGGGTGAGTGGATCTTTACATTACCGTTACCTCTTGTAGATCTCTGGTTTAAGATAATCAATATAATAAAATATTGGATTTTGTTTCAATACGCTCACATTAATATTTTTTATAATAAAAGTTATTTATAAAAAAATTCAAAATTGAAAAATCTACTATCAAAAAATTTATTAGTTTAATTAATTAATTAAAAGAATTATATAAAAATTAAATAACAATGAAACGATTGAAATTGTCTCGTTCGTATAAAGACTAAATCCACATTCTTCTTGGAGTATGATTTTCAATATCAGCACACATACTTCCATTCGAATAGTATAAATGTAAGTCCCCTTTTTTACCATATATTTCAATCATATATAATGCTTTTAACAAACTAAAGAGCTCTTAATAATAAATTAATAACTGTGTTCACTCCACAATGTACATTTCCAAAATGTATTAATATAGAATTTTACATCATCGTGGTCTTCATGGGATAAGTGAACTATTAAAATTTCTTGGGATAAGTTAATGAAATTGTTCCTTCAAATTATAAGACAAATACACAGTCTTGATGTGGTGATCATGCATATTAAGATATTTTTACTTTGTCTCTTCCATGTGCATATATTAATTCATTTATGTTTCAATTGAAAATTTGATTCCTCAACTCACATCGTCTATTGGGTGTGAGCATGCTAGCACACGATCGTAATGACAACGTTTAGCTGGAGGGTGTTAAAAGGTTTTTACAGAAGTTACTTATTTTAAATAGGCAGTGATTTTACAAAAGTTACATTATCTGTGCACAAAAATCAGAATTTCATAGCAAAGTCGAATCCTGTACAAATAAAATACCTTCACTAAATCAATCAGCCAAACTATTCCTTTGAATATAGATGCATAATTATCGTTTAAAATAGATATTGATTTGTATTCTATTCACATTTGTCCAGGTCCGTTCATCAATAATGCGGTTGCTCTTAGTAATTTTGAAAGAGAGTATTGTTTTAAAATTTGCAATTTGATATATTCTCTCTATGCTGTCGTTTTACTTTGTTCTTTGGTATCAGTGCATAATCTCTATTTTTCGTTGCCTATCCAAATTTTTTATTTATAAGCCTATTTCTATGTTTGAAGTATTTCCTCAACGGCTGGCGATACAGACAACACAAGGCTTCCGTTCATGACAAAATAGCACCCGTGAAGAATAAATTTTGCGACATATGTGGCAGGGCATTCGCTGTGAGTATTTTAATATGAATTTTTCAGTTTTATCTTTTCTAATGTTTTTTTTTACAGTTGGATTAAATTTCTAACATCCAGCTTTTTTTTAAATATCATAACCATATGAAACCCTCTGTGTATAAATCTCGCTCGCACTTGACCAATTATTAAATTTTATTATAGAAATTTTTTGGAATATTGTCTTGTGTTTGATATAGATTTTATTATCAATGTTTATTATCATTTGTAAGGTCACTGTACTCGGGTGGTTGTGAATTTATAAAAATTATAAACAAAACATTGACACTTGTTCTGTTTTCATTTTTTTTTCCTAAAGTCAAGGTTCAAAATCTTCAGATATTTAATCTAATATTTTTTTATGACAATAAAATGATTGATTGTTTTTAAACTAATAAAAACTAACAACCGGCAGTTACTGTATGATTGTCGAGAATTAAAATGTACATTAAAGAAATTTTCTCTTATGAAATATCCATTTTTTTTTCTATTTACTTTTCAATGATTCTATGTTTTTAACATCATAATCTGTCAATATCCGACTGTCAACGCATTCATATATACAAAAAAAAAAACAAGCAAATGACTTCTGGCGCTCAATAGTATTTTGAAATCTTAACATAATAATAATTATTGCCATAGAACACATGAAATCATGGTATGAAAAGGCACAGACAGGTGAAGACCTTTGTATTACCAGATATAATTATTGGTAACTGTTATACCAGATATAACTATTTATTTCTAACTAATAACAAGTATAAAAACCTACATAATCATATAGGTAAGCTGGTTTTTTTCTTTATTCTCTTAACTGTATAGACAATATGGCACTTGTTCATTAATAAAAAAACATGTATATATTCATGTGCAAAATTGTAACGGCCGTTTAGAAAATTATTAACGTTATCCAGTAATCAAACAGTTTGACTTTGCACTGTTAAAAGAATGATTTATGTGAAAAACGGAACATTTATCTTTCCATACATATAGGGATGTTGTAACAGGTAGAACTTACCTGTTACCTGTATCCTATATATACACATTGAGGTAATTATAGTCGAAACATTTGTAATTAGCAGTAGTTGCATTGATTGAATTTTAAATACTTTATTGTGAATGGTGTTATTTCGCAGAAATTAATTATTCTATTTATTTAATTATTATTTATTCGTTATTTAACATTTCTAATACTTGTGGTAGATGTGACTGTCTCCACGTTTCTGAAAATGTATCTGGTTGGCATGAAACATATGTAGAAGTTGTAACTTAATAGGTGGCGGTTAAGATAAATAGAAAACTGAGAGACTTCTTTAGCTGTTCGATATTTGTCAATCCTCTTGAATCAATATTCAATCCGTCGGATGAGGATTAGTTGTGGAAGAACATGTTCGAGGGTCACCATTGCCTGCATGTCGCAAGTGAGCGTTTGGATTTTAAATATTCTGCCCTTGACGGCATTGGTCAGATATAACCGACAAACAAAATTGTAACTAAGAGGGCAATGCCAAGATATACCACAAAATTACACTTTTACTTTTTATTTATACATAAATTAACCTTCCAATTAATACCAGAAGCTTCATAATATAGTGACAATAAAATAAAGTCGGTATACGGGCGAAAGTTTTACGTGACAACGACTTTGAATGGTAAAATCATTTTAATGTGAATATTCATTCGTATAGTAGGAAGAAGGATGAAATAATAGTAACAATTTAAAACATTTATTTATACAAAGAATTATATTTAAAACATTAATTTATACAAAGAATCTCGCACTGAATTTCATATTAACAAAATTTTATTTTTACCTTTACACATACATACGTATTTATATACAAATATACATACAATAACTTGCAATACATTTGCAAGCTATGCACTAATTCTCTAGTGCAGCGCGGCAGACCGATCATAGTTGAGTGGGAGAGAGACGCAAGGCATTCGGCGGGCCTCTCTCTCGTTCGGTGACTCATCGTTACGTTACCGAGCGTTACACTTTTTCAAAGTGACTCCCAGCCGCAACCTAATTTAAGACGTTGTCACGTCAAAAATCCATATTCTTACATGACCAAGGTCCGACATATCGGAAAATAGTGATGGGACATTTTTTACTTATTTTTTTTTTACTATAATTTCATTATTCCAATAAATTTTAGGTTACCTTGGTATTGATTCAAAACTTTTAAGTGACTTATAAAATTATACTACATGTAAATTTATTTTTTATATATTAACTATTATTGGTTTTTAATAAATACCGATATAGTAAAAATTGTTTGAAATTAATTCTTTACATTATAGTAAAAATTACTTTAAATTCCTAAGTCACTAAAATTGCAACATATTTATAGTACTATCATTGGTTAGATGCTTGTGACAAACATCACAGATAATTTGATTATTTAGCATGTGTACTCTTAATGTTCCTATTTGAGAGAATGAAAAAAAAAGTACATATATAAAAAGTTTATTAAAAATCAATGAGTATTTTCAAAATCTACAAACATATTTCATTTTCCGTGCAATGTCTAATTTTAATGTTATTTTGTGTATTTATAATTTATGATACTTCTTGTACTTTACATGAAACTTGGATAACAATAATATGTAGATATTTACTTTTTAAGTCATAACGTTGTTGGTACGACAGTGACCACATGAGCGTTGACACCTTGACAATTTTTTTTACTGTTAATATTTTAAACACCTCATACAGGTCCAATCTTGTACTATGTGAATAGTCCAGTCAAATAAGGTTTGTAATCAAAATTTTGGCTTTCGACTTTGCACTTTTTATACAGTGCAGTTTTAATGATACAAAAATAATGTGTAAAGGTTTTCATCTCTGAGACCTCTGACGAAAACCGGAGAAAAAAATTTTAAGTGTTTTCTTGCAATTACTCGAAAATGGTAAAAGTTAGATAAAAAAAGTTCTTCTAATTAAAATGTGTAGAGGTTAAAATTTTACCTAAAAAATTTTGCAATTTTTTTTAGCTTTATGTGACCTTTTTCTTGTGTTCAAAATTAATCGAGTTAGGGAGGTTTTAAAAAATATTGTAAGTAGTAGAAAAATAAGTAGAATTTTATTTTTTTTTTGAATCACTTAAAAAAAATTTAGTCTATAATGCTAGAAATACAGATTATTTTTTCTATTGTTAAAAATATATAACAATTTCTAATTTTCAGATTGAAATTTGAATGCTTAAATGTCAATGAATTATTTTTTTGCCACATATTTAGATTCCTTTGGTTTCGGATTCAATCACCAAATACACAACAATGACCTGATTTATTTGAATGAACAGATTGTAAAATAGACAGAGTAAGAGAATGAATTAATTTTTAATTTTCGATGTCTTCTCACTCTTACTCGAATCTCAATGTCAGAGTATGTACATACTCATCGTTGAGCATCCATACAAGTAAGCGAGTAAGCGATAGGTCTCTCCTTTTGACTTGGGACTCAATACAACATCGTAGAATTTGATAAAAATTTTATACCCGTATAAATTCAAACCTGCGAAATATATCAAGTAAGAAATTTTTTCCAACCGCATAATTAGGGAAATTTTACGATAAATCTAAATATGGCAAAAAAAATTAATTCACTATCTTTAAAGCATTCAAATTTCAAATTGTTACATTTTTTTAACAACAAAAATAATAATATGTATCTCCAATATTGAAGATTAGATTTTTTTAAGCAACTGAAAAAAAATTTAGGTATATCTCTACTGCGCACTATTTTTTAAAATTAGTGTTCATCCCTTATACTTAAAACCTCCCTAACTCTGTTTATTTTGACCAGAAGAAAAATAGTACTAAGAATAAATAGATCAGTGAATGAGGGCAAATGAATGCATTTTTTTATATTACTTAAAGCATGCATAATACATTTATTTATATTAATTATACAATGAATTCGTTAAAATACATAACAAAATCACGAAAACATAAACAATGATAATTTTATGTAACAAAGTTTTAAGCAAGATTAATTTTATTCACCTTTTACGTCATCTTGCGTTGTATTTATTCCAGGAACAATATCGACATCATTGAATACTGACACAATTGATTTGTGTTAACCAAAATATGATGCATATACTGGTAGGGGATGCGCAAGATAAATTGCGCATAAATACAGACTATACACTATACACGTATATAATCTCCATATCGACGAGACAGACCTGAACGTAACGTAACGTTTAGTTTGATTTTACTACCCATGGTTTTTCATACCCCCGGCTTGTATATGGAAAATCGATTCTTAACGATTAAACTTCAAAAGTCATAGAGCATATTCTATGTAAAATTTTAAGTTCTACATGTTTTATTTAGAAGTTTTTTTTGAATTCTGAGCTAAAATGCCAAAAAACGGAACCTTTGCAGTTTCGTAATGTCCGTCTGTCCATCTGTATGTCACAGGCATTTTACTCAAAAACTACAAGATTTATATTGATACAATTTGGAGTGTAGGTGTCTTGTATAAGCCGCCACTTAGCTCCGTAGTTGAATAAAAAATAAATATTTTTATGGGGGACACTCCATTCGTGTAACAGAAGCTAAATAATTTTTTTCAGCATACATCAACACATGACACATATTTCGAGTTCTTTTAAAAACACTGAGGTTTCTAAGCAATTCTTCTAATTACGTCAATAATTTCGAAAATAATCGCTCCGAAATTGTGTTCCCCCTTCTCTATTTTCTAAACCGAATGTCCAAAAAATATGAAAAAAAAAAATAACGAAGATAAAACTTAATAAATACTTTTAACGAAAATTATTTTGAACATGGTCTGATATATATTTGAGTTATTGCCGAAAAAGTGCGCTTCTCAACAAAAGGACGTAAGTGCCGTGGAGATGCGCTCTTTTGTTGGTGCTCCACAGTTTAAACTAGTTTAAGGGTAATAGTTGTACGCGCTCGGAGACAGCTTCAGGTACCTCAATTCGGAGCTCGCCTTGCGTTCTTCCCTAATGTCCAGGCGCTCGGCGCGTGATCCGACTATTGGAGCTGTTTGTTATATTGCGTTTTCACTCTCGCAAATTGTACTTTATATTTAAGCTGTATAAAACCGCACCGGCCCGCGTTATCCGTTCTTTCAATCGTCCGCTTGAGCACACACCTCCAATGACATAGCCGGCTAGTGACCCCAGCTTTGTTCCCGCTACCGTCAGTTGTCTATAGTATAGGGAATCGACTATAATTTAAGAGAGGAGAAAATGGCGTAAACAACAGTCGACACATGCCTACTTGTTTTTCTAGTTATAGGTGACTAAAGTGCTTATACTTGTCATGTGTGCGGGAACATGGAAGATGTGTAACAACGTACTATTTTTATCTGTAGTGCATTTCTTGGTGGTAAAGGCTACGGAACCTTATATTGGGTATGGTCCGACATACTCTTAGACGGTTTTTGTCAACTTTTACCGTTGTCGGGCAATAGCGCAAAAACTCTTATTTTGATTTCAAATCTTATTTGATCGGACTATGTACAATCGTGAAAGTTTTTATAATGTTCCTTTTTCTTTTGTGTCAGCATCGCTTAAACTTAGTCCATCTTGGTTTCCAGCAAAACCGCACCCTGATGAACCACATCCGCACGCACACGGGCGAAAAGCCGTATGCGTGCGCGCACTGCCCCGCGCGGTTCGCGCAACGCACCGCCATGCTCACGCACCTGAAGGCCATACACTACAAGAAAAACGCCTTCCAATAAAACCTTTTCTATCTGCATGACATTGTTTCACTTTAAAATATCTATAACACATCTTGAAGATTTCGAAAAATTACATTATAGAAGAAATATATCAGTGTAATAGTGCCAAAAGCGGAGCTCGCGACGCACTGAGTAGAGTGCCAGCTCCTTGGATATTTCTATTTGCTGGTATTGTATTGAGGTTTAATAGCCAAGTAAAATAAATTAAAAAAAAATATATAACATTTTTTCATATCAAAATGTAAAACATGTTCACTATACTTTCTTAGTCATGTCGACATTTTGGTTTGTTACACCTACATACATATATACCATAAAAGACAAAAAAATAGTATACATGTATTTGTTAGAATGAAATACATAGATGAGACCATGGACTTGGATGCAATGGTCCTGTATTAAATTAATGTCATTGTGAATGAGTTTCAATTCCACTTATTTTCTAAATTTATATATGTAATATTTAAGTCATCCTAAAGAGAAAACTCGCAAAATTGTACATTTTACATGTAACACTGCACATCTAAACAACATTTTTGAAAACTATCAAACTTTTGTACACAAATGGGTGGACGCTTGCCTGCAACATGCATCAACATGCAGCATGCAACCCACCGCTGACCCTCGAATCCGCCTCACCACTACGAATCTCTATCCAAATGATTGAATATTGATCCCAGAGGACTGACAGATATCGAACACCTAAGCAAGTGTTATTTATTTTTATAATTATCTAATTCCGCCAACTGTTAAATCGTAAATTCTACGTACGTTTCATGCCAACAAGGCACATCCTCAGGAAATTGCCGACAGTCACATTATAAAAATAAATAACACTTGCTTAGGTGTTCGATATCTGTTATTGCTCTGGAATCAATATTCAATCATTTGGATAGAGATACATAGTGGAGAGGCAGATTCGAGGGTCAGCGGTTGGTTGCATGCTGCATGTTAATGCATGTTGCAGACAATCGTCTACTATGGATTTCCGCGAATTAACACCTCACACAATACAATACAAATGGGTGGGAAAAGTTAAAAGTATTTAACCATATTTATGTTCCGAATCCATACGAAGTCACTTTAAAAAGTCATCTATTAAGCCACTTTGCTACTTACAAGATCACTACCATACAGACACTGGTATAATTTTTTTTCATGGTCTCACCTTACACCAGAGCCAGTGCGACAGTAGTTTAAACTAAATCTATAGTTGAGCCTCGCATGTCTATGGCGGCGACAGCCATCACGGGCCCGACTTTTATAGAGAGGCATGTCTTCCAATGGTTAATTAAACATGTTCGCAGAGTTGCATGAAAATAGATAACAGAGTCCAGCGGTTCTTGGGTTATAAACAAGATGGACATTTGGGTCCATGAACACCACAAATGTCACATAATAGCTTTACTTTTTTTTATGTATTAGGAGTACAAATAAGTTTCCGCCGTTTTATGTCAATAAAATAATATTTATTGTCAAAGTACGGTAATTTAATTTTAATCAAAGTATTGCCCATCACTAGCAACTACTTTTTTTCCATCTTTCAGGCGGATTCCAAGTCTGAAGAACTCCTTATCTTTTGAAGCTATCCATGAATCAACTCAATTTTCGGTATCTTCATATGATGTGAACCGCTGCTCTGACAGAGCATGTGTCATTTACCAGAACAGATAGTCGGACGGCGCAATGTCTGGTGATTATGGCAGTTGGGTAGTACTTCTCAATCAAATAGTTTTTCACTGGAACCGCTACATGCGGACGAGCATTATCATGTAGAAGAATAATTTTCTCGTGTTTGGAGTTGTATTGAGGGCGTTTTTCCTTCAAAACTCGGCTCAATCTCATCAGTTGTGTTCGGTACGGAGTTCAGCAACTCGCAATACACCACACCAAATACACAGTATGAGTTTTTTTCCATGAATATTTGGTTTTGCTGTGGATGTTGACGCGTGGCCAGGTAGTCACTATGATTTTCCTATTTTTAGATTATCATAATGTATCCATTTTTCATCACCAGTTACGATTCGATGTAAAAAACTTTTTTTTTTGTGCCTAGCTAGCAGCATTTCACTCATGCATAATCGTTCAACATCTCTCGCCTTTAATTCGTATGGAACCCAATTACCTTGTTTATGAATCATTCCTAATGATTTTAAACAACTGCTTTAAAGACTTCTAAAGTAAGTGCAACTTTCATGTTTGAGATGAATCTTCCTCTAATTCTGTATTCTCATAAATTTATGGCCTTCAACTACAATCTTTGTCTTCTATGTCAAAATCACCATTTTTAAACTTTCGAAACCACTCATGACCTATTCTCTCACTCAAGGCAGCCTCGATATGTGCTTCTATGAACAATCGATGTGCCTCAGCTGCAGATTTTTTTTTATTAAAGAAATTAAAAATTCCCTCAAATGTTACTTATTTGGCTCAAATTTAGACATTTTTGGATAAAAAAAATATATGATGCTAATATAAAGTTAATAATACGACAGAGTTATGTTGTTCTTGAATGAGCAACCTAATTTTCAAGCCAGTTATCATCTGCGAATTCTAACGTAAGCCTCGTGCCATGCCATCTCTCTCAAAACGGCGGAAACTTATTTGTACTCCTAATAATTATTTATTGAATGATGTTACTCATGGAAGGCCAAAACTGATTATTGACATTATCCTTTAAATGGACTGTCTTTATGTGACACTTCATTGCGATTTTCTGAGCAAAAGTTGCCGAACAAAATTCGCAGCTGAATGGCCGTTCTCCTGTGTGGGTTCTCATGTGATAAATTAGATTTCGATTTGCCTGCAAAAAAAAAAAGATTGCTATCTATAAATAACAATAAATTACATTTTTCACCTTGCACAAATAGTTGACGAGATTATAGATTTATTTGTACCAAATAGGCAAATCGGTGTTAGTATACTTGCAATTCTACCAATTTTACTTTCAATGCAAGAATTATTTATTATTGTATTTCATGACAAATCTTTATTGTTTATTCTATCCAAAACTGATCACCAAGTTTCAAAATAAACATTAAAGTTTCCTGAAAGTGATTGGTCATGCCTTCATAAATTCAAGGAACTTACATTGAATGCCCTTCCGCACACATTGCATATCTTATCTCTGGGTATGGCTATCTTATCGTGGACAGTCTGCTTGTGTTGCCTGAGGCTGAACGCCGTTATGAAGTACTGAAATACAATCATCGGGAGATGAAAAAGGGAAGTTTTATATGAAAGCCAAACTTCAATGAAAGATTAATAATGACAGCGACTGGATGAAAACGGTAGAATTGTTTGAGTATTCGATCCGCTTACAAGCGATGATATTTTTTATTTATGGAGTCATTTTATAAAGATGGCATCTAAAATATTGTAAGTGGCCACTTTATAGTTCTATCTAGATTGATAAAAATGTTTACCACTGTTAGTGGAAGACTACACTTTTTTTCTTAGTCTGAATGTGTCAACAGTAATTCAAAAGTACTCAAAGTACAGTGGTATCATAAACGGAAATATTCATTTCTTGAACCCAAATAAACACATTTATTGCATATGCTGTATATAGCTGTAGGACACTTCAGATAAATCATCAGTATTGATGTACATATTTGTATGTCTAAGATAAGAGTTACAGACAATCTTATATGCATGCATGGGCATAGAGGAGACAATCAGATAAGTGCTGGTGGTGAATGAAGTACGGAACTACTGCTACATGAACACATACACAAAATAACATCTATGAGAATCTTTCCCATATACTGGCTTTTGCTATGGACATTGTCTACAGCACTGGAGAAAACCTACAATATTCTCAGGGTCATGGGAGGAGTTCAAGCACCGTTTGTTACACCTTCTATGAACATGGCGTTTATAAAAATTTATCACCATTAATCACAAGGGTTTCGGTCACCTTGTCGCAAATCTGGCAGTGATGTTCTGATTGTTTGATGTGTGCTAATTTATGGTGGTTCTTCATGTAAGTCTTCTTGGAGAATACTTTACCGCATTCCGGACAGGGAACACTGAAACATAATCAGTCTAGAACTTAACACCATCTTAATATTATAGATGTGGAGTATTAAAACGTGTAATTATAAAGGGCTGAATAAATGGACAAGTCAATAACGAAATAAAGATATAGTTAATAAAAAAACGATGCATTTAGACATTGAATTAGTGTTTCTTGTGCCAATAAAGATTATATGAAAACATATATAAAACAACACAAATATATAACAGCCCAATAAAAGCATAATCAGGACACTGAATACAAATTTACTATGTTAAATCGAAAGTATTATAACTTTGATGCAATAGTTCTAAATAGATGACGAGTAGCGTCAAAATAGAAGAAAGTGTCTATACTTATAGTTCACCTGATTTTCTTGGGAGGTGTGTGCCTCACGCTGGTCCTCAAATGATTTTTGTATTTATATACACTGCTGAATTGCTTATCGCATTCAACGCAGTATGAGTCCTCATTCTTCAAGTTCTTGCTTATCATAAACGGATGCCTCATCCTATAGTGATTCTCCAATGAGTGGTAAGTTTTGTAGTGGCGATGACAGAACTTGCAGTCCCGGGAACCGTGGTTACGCCTTCGAATGAACAGATCAGTGAGTTCCAATGTTGAAGCATAAGGCGTATATCTGTTTTTAATTTGGCTCGTTATCAGCCCACTGGTAAAGCGTACCCTCCCACGACCTTTTTATTTCACTACCACAGCACATTTTCTTTATTTAAATATTTGCATTTTTATATCACTAATTAAGCTCTACTAATATTATTATATTTTTATTTTATTTTTTATGGTAAATTTAATACCTTTCAAATAAATATGTAGTATTTATTTAATCACAATATGGGACTCCTCCCATCTTATTTTATCTATTACACTCTATAATGGTTGAATTTTGCAAAATAAATTAAATATATACATTTAAATGGTCAAGCACAAGTTTCAATTTATGAATCAAGGAGTTTATAATTTATTTCTATTACAAAATAAATGTTAGAATAAACGAAGTAGAACAAGTGTTAAACATTAGATACCCGGAGGTACTTATTGGATATATAGATCAGAAAAATACATTTCTCAGAATGTTAATTAAACGAAAAACCCAATTTCTACATTATAAGGAATGTCTCTCTAAGTAAATAACTATGATGAGATATGATAATGAAAAAATAAATTTTCGCAACACTTACTTTATGTGGTTCTCTATACTTCTTTTCATGGAGAATTTTCTACCGCAATGATCGCATATTAACTTTACATGCAACTTTTTGTAATGATCGCTGAATTCTGTTCTACTTCTGAAATTAAAAAGAGTATATACGTGAAGCCAGATAAAAATGGGATAGCGATATGTTTTATTGCAACGTTTTGTTGAGAATTTTTTTTACACCGATAATCCGTAGAAGACTGATCTAAATTGACGTAAAAGATAAGCTATATGAAAAAAACATGCAATTCCAATTAAAATAATAGGCATTGAGGAATTTTTATAGCATCCTAAATGAAAAACGAGCATAAGAACCACCATAGATGATCACTGCTGCCCGTGAACATTTGCAACCCCAGAGTAATCAGTGTGTTGTTGATGTTTTACAAAAGAATAAGGTATCTAATGGGGGGTAGAGTGAGTCACAAAGAGCTTATGAGAGGGATAGGATATTTGACGGCCGAGACGCAATAAGGGATCCGGCTGTATTCTGTGTGCATCATATCTCACTAGCTGAGCTGGCTTATTTTCATGCCGCAGCAAATTTGTCCACGACATGGCTCCACTACATAATTTATGCTGTTGCTCGCAAATAATTCTCACAGGTCGATATATTTATTTTTCAGTTATCAGTAGAGTTGATTTTAATTGATTTAAATTAAATGTTAAAAGAGAAATAGCATACTGGCAAAAAAATACCTTTGAAAATTAATATCGTAAACATCGAAAAACTTTCAGATATCATTTTTATTTCTCAAAAAATTGTGTTACGATTCCAATAATGCCTTTCGCTTAAGGAAATTTTAGTATTTTTATAAACAAACCATTAAAAAAACACTGAAAATTTATTATTCTATGAATACGTTAATTTTGTACTAACGAAACTTACAGAAATAAAGATGAACACATTTTGCATTTATATCTTATGGAGTGGGAGTTCCGCAGATGGCTCTTTTGTACATTCCTATGGAGACATCTATATTCGCACAACGTACATTCGTAGACTCGGAGATGAGATTTCCAATGCTCTCGCATACGTTGTCTTGTCGGTAGATGGGTCTCGCAAACACTACAAGTGTATGGACCATTTGCCTGGGTAAAGTGATGCAGATTTAAAATATAAAGGGCAGTCGAAACAATTTAATACAATATATTTTTAATATAAACTTATTACATCAATTATGCGAATGAGAATTATACGATTGACATTAAATTTATTACAATGAGCAAAATAAATCATTGCACCGCATATAACAAAAGATACATTTTTTATTGGTAACCACAATGTCCAATGTCAAAGAAATACTTTGATTGACATAAAAATTAATGAATTTGTTCTGTATTTACATAAGCAAAGCTATGGATGAAAACTAAGTAAATATACATACAAACACAACTCAAAATAATCACTGAACTACAATGAATATTAAAAATGAAACAAATTTTCAGGAGTAAATAAACACAGACAAATAGCAAATTATATAAAATATTAATTACATAAATGTATTTAATATTAATGATACATATTTACATCATACATTCGTAATGTCGATGAGTTAAAATGTTATCTATGTTTTTGAGTTTGATACATTACTGAAAAGGGTTTATTGTCAAAGATAAATCTTTTTACTTTTTATATGAACAAAATATATTATAAAAAATATTTATAATAAAATTAAAATATGAATATACTGAGTTAACATAATTTACACATTGCGAGGAACTATAAAAAATTTCTGGTAATGGATCATAATTTATTTTTTAAATTATTTATCGAAAAAAAAAAAATCATAAGCTTTTAGAACACACAATTATCCAAAGAAATAAATTACCTAAAAGCATTAATTCATTGTTATTCGTTAGTCTCCAATATAAATATATTAATTATTACTTTCTGCATATTTTTATGTCCAACTTTCATAAACTACCATAGACCATGCTTTTAGCTAATTTTTATAATAAAACAACTAAAGAAATCAATACCATTTTTTAAGTACAAAATTTGTGACAATCTAGGGCCTGTAAAAAAATACTATATCTTACTTTACAATGTCTATGTTCATTGTGTTTCCTGTAAGCGTGTTCGGTCACAAAACCACAAACACATTTTTCACATTTGAAAGGTCTTTTTACATATGCAAAATTCTTTTTCTCGTTCTCTAAAAGTTCAATTATTTCTTCATCGGTTACAATGACTTTTTTGAAATACCCGGAGGTTGCGACATTAGTAAATTTTTCTCTGATTAATTCAGCTTTTCTTTCATATTTTCTCTTTGATCTTTCATCTGATCTCCGTGAATGGTCCTTTATCCCAGACTCAAATTCTGTATTTGTACGACCATCATCCTGTTCGTAATCACTATTATTTTCCAACTTGTCTGTGTCAAAATCATTTTCACTATCATATTCCTGTTGTTTATGGCATACATCTTCATTACCATCTAAATTTTCTACAAAGACTGAAGATTTTTCATTATGACACATAACCATGACATCCGTATTGATTTTCATAGAAAGATTTGATAATGTATCAGGCGGCGTTTTCTGAAATCATAAAATATAATGCTTTGATGACTACCCGCTAACCCAAGCAACAAAAGTAGTACATTATTTTGAGCAATAAAGATAGTTGTAGCGAATGCATCATTAGTTAATATACATTTAACATGAATGTATCAAACTTTTAGACATAAATTTATATAACCCATTAATGGAATGCCAATCCAACTTTTTGTATATACACTTCATCAAGGCTGCATCTAAGCTATAAAGCTACTATTTCCCTCTAAAGTTACTCAAACACAAATATGCCAAGTACTTAAGTTAATGCTAACGGTTAAAATATGATAGAGGACATTTAAACTAATGCCGACTCTTTTTAAAAGTAATTTTATTTGTCCATCTTATAATTAAAATGTCATAAGCATTAATTAATTTTCTTACCATTTCGTTTGACAATGCCCGCCGTAGCACCTCTTGAGCTTTCAGAACTCGCTGTCTAAACACTCTTATTTTCGCTAACATATTTACACATTCCCAGCACAACATCATGTTTAACTGTAAGCAATCCTGAAACCGGAAACTAAGGTTTATACTCATATTTGGCGTCACAATTCCAAGTACCATAAATTTTCTGCATTAAAGTTTGTATAATTCATTAAAAAAAGAAAGTCCGACCTTTTGGAGTTTCCTCACAAAATCAATAAATGGTATCACTCTCGAGACTATATATGTTTGAAACAAATTATATTAATGAAGAATTCATACTACAAATAATTACCTTTTGACTGTCGAATAACATATATATTAAACTGGAAAAATTCCCTATAGGTATTAATTTACGATCTGCACTGAGACAACCATCACACCACAACGATTGTTTACTTATTGCGAGTTCCATTTTTACTGCATCTTTATCGATTTAGACAATTAAAATAAATATTAATCTGCATAATTAGATAGGTCAATACTCAATATGACTAAAAGTTTGAGTTAAATACTCTTGTATCCAAAAACTGTACACTAAACGCATGTAACCATTGAAAACAATATGAAGTAAAACATTTAAAATATACATTGTAAGAATTTAACGGGTATCCAATTATCTAAATGAAGCTGTCAGAATGACAGCGAATGACATTTCCTATCAGCGAACTTTTCTGTGATTGACCGTCAATCGTTGCAGTTTATTTCTATCCTAGATGAAATTAAATTAACAATAAATATTTAAAGTTATAAAAAGAATTGTTATGGAAATAGATACAGCAAACAGGGGCAACAAAAACAGAAAAGAATAACCATTATTCAATCAGTATAATGAAACATGCATGATTAAAAATCCTTTTAAATAAGATTGTCAATCAAAAAGTCGTTAAATTTAATAAATTGTTAAGAAATAGAAATATGATCAATAGTTGGTAAATAATTTAAAATCAACATAGGAATGACGGGATCCTTCCAAATATAACTAATTCACAACAGCTTTGTATGAAAAATTGTTAGTCATCCCATGAGAGTTGAAGTTTTGCTTAGTTACTTTATTTCATGACATCTTAATGCTGTCCATACATATTTATCTGATATTATGCTTTTTGTTTTATAAAATATGACAATTATAATTTTAGGACCATAATTGAGATAGGTACGTACGTAATCTTACAATTCCATTAATTGTGTAGTCTATTATAGGAAGTTGTAATAACCTAGTAATATCTTTTAAGTTCTATGTATTAATACATAATTGTGTATTCTTATTTTACCGCATATCACTAAAATAAATTCTTATATTTAAAAACGTCGTCGTTTATGCCTTCTAGTACTTCAAAATTTTACCAAAGTTGAATCAAACATCGCTTAAAAGATATTGACGAAATACAATATTTAATGTTGAATATTTAAGTATCAATGATTTCAATGTCAATTCGAACAGTGACAAGAGCCATTGCAACCACATTGTTAAATCTCTGTATTTTTAATTATTATTTTGACAATCAATCACGCCTAATTCTGTGTTGAGAATGTTGTGAACTGACAATCTGTAGATTAAATGGTTTTGAGATGAATTTTTCTCTATATATTTTTCCTATTCATTCTAAAAAAAAGTAGAATAGAACTAAAAATGTGAATAAATAACAAAATATTCTCCTTTATTTCTGCTTATAGGCTATAATAAAAATTATACGTTTTTTCCAATCTGGAAAAAATTATGTTAATATAGCGGAGCACCGAAAAATAATTCAAGTGAACATGAACACTAAAATATGTGATGAACCAGATAACACCTATATTTGTATAAAAATAGAGCCCTCCGAATCGGAAGAGATTAACTACCATTCGACCAATTTCGATGGTGATATCGGTTATACAGTACCTATAGAATATTCTAAGAACTCCTGTTTTAAAAGCGAGCCTCCAGATAATCCAGAAGAATCTGTGGTTGCTAAGGATCAAGGTAGGCTATCGTGGTTTTCTCTCGAGGTTTTCTCACGTGTTTAAGTAATGAAAATGTTGCATGCTAAGTAGTTTTTGATATATTTTTGTTATTTTGATACATTTATTTCTTTTGGTGTAATCTCAAAAAAGTCATTTGTGGTAAATGTACCAATTATAAACATGTGGCACAATAATGTTTTATAAGTCATTTAGCATTAATCATTTGTCATTAATAGAAGATAATGATTTATTGTTATTTGTTTACAAATATATATAGAACTCTGGTTTGGTTAAAATAAACAAATTTATTTCATTGTAGGCTTATATTTTGTTTAAATAGTGGCTTCTATAAATAGAGATATTCCATTTGGATAAATTTAAAAATAAGATCTGCTTGGTAGAACTTCTAGCAATTCCTTTTTCTAGTGTCATGTAAGATTTTGATATTTGAGGCCATAAATAAATTCAAAACATAGAATGTAATATCTTAAGGATTAAAAATGAATGAAATGATATTAGATACTTAAATATATTTTAATTTAATTATAGTATAACTTGATCAATTGTTTTCATTAAATTTTTTATTGTAATTAAATATACGTAAGTATTTAATAAATGTGATGGAGCTTTTGTTTGTAGTAACCGCTTCTATACTATGAGATTAGTAAAAAGCCGATGAAAAGTACTACTCACAAACATATAAGAGTTGGGTCTGTTGAATTTATGCCATTTTTAAGGATGATAATTTACATACTATTATGTTATTATTATTGCTTTAATAATATTAAATGTTGGTTATAAATTGTAGCATTTAATTGAAGATTTCTATATCAATGTGTTCTCTTGTGCTATCTATGGTACCATGCACTTATAATATTGTACATATGGCTCTATGATTTAATTGATACCGTTTCAAGAACCCACAGATTACTAGTCATTTGTTGAACTCCAAATATATATTTTTATACTTTAGCTTTGCTATGTTACATTGAAATTGTCATAATTAATTGTACATCTAAATCTTATTAATGTAATATTATCTCGGTTCATGAAATGTTTATAATTAAATCTGTTTAATGTGTTTTGAGAAAATTATCTTCAGCCATACAGACGAACATACGTAGTGGGAGACCTTTTTATGCTATGCATAGATAATGACTATTCTACAATAATCTGTGCTAATGAATTTTATGTACTACCAGAAACCAAAAATGGTGAAATATGGATCTCGGTTCCATCATCGAATCAGGATGTTGTCAAGTGTGAGCGCACGGATGGCCAGTTAATTTCTAATAGGAGTACCACACTTAACCAATCAGTGAAAAAAGAAACCCGCCCAGAAAATGGATTGAAAAAAACTGTAAGTATCTATACTTCAATAATTTACATATTTTATATTAAAAGTCGGCAATTGTCATCAACGATTTCATACTGGATCAACAATATAGACATTCAGTTAATCAAGCAATAAACTGTTTTTATAAAAATTCTATTATATGAGACTATTTTAAACAGATTAATGTGGGATTTCTTTCAAAATTCAATCAATTTGAAGTGAGGTCAGTGTGTTTTTTTTTTTGAGAATAGAACTGTGGACGATAAAGATTTTCAAAGACCAAATTAGTCTATGGTATGTAAAAATATTAATAGAGGAATCTGGTAAAATTTTAATAATTGGGCCCATTCTTATAGTCTCTCCCCTATGGTCTCCATATTCTATTGTCGCCAATGATATACGTAATAGCCTCTAATATTACTAAGGGCCAAAAATGTTGTTAAAATATTAAAATTGGGTATTAAGTGGACTTTTTTTAATGCTATGAAAATGTGGCTGCTTGCTGACATATCACAGCACAGGTGCCAACAGTGAGGTGCATAGAACAATTTTTTTTATCAAATTAAAAAAAATATAAAAAAGATTTTTCCTATTTCTTGATACACATTTTATTTCATTCAAATTCAAATGCATCTTTATTTCATAGCTCATGAGCAACACTTGAAATATATCACAATACTTTAAGAATTTACATTTCACTACTTAGCGACTTTTCTATTGTTCAGAACGAAGTTTCCCCTCAAGAAGAATGAGTGAGGAACTGATGGTAGCTCTTTTCAAATATAAATATTTTGTGCTATTCAATAAAACATATATAAATTTAGAAACACACCCGCAAGAAGTCTAGCTGGTTATGTTCATGAATACTAATCCTCTAAATATTTACAAATTGTAAAATACTCTTGTTTACCAAGCAATTGCTCGATAATCTTTACTTTGTCTAAGGGTAGATTTTGCATATTTTCAGGAACCTTATTGAACATCTGCACACAGAACCTCCTAAATGAATTTGTGACTTTATGTAGTTGACTAACATGTAAACACAGTTTATTTTTATTTCTTGTAATGAATTTATGTTTCTCAGTATTTTTCTTTAATATTTTTTTACATGTATAAAATTTTCATATATAAATTGTGATGTTAAAGTTAAGATCCGAATTTCATTAAACTTAATTCTAAGAGATACTTTGGGTCTCGAGGTTCTTGAAGTACTCTAGGTACCTATAGGTAGCTAGAACAATCAGCTTTTGCAGCATGAAAATTCTCTCAATAGAGAATGGTCAAACAATTGTTTTATTATTAAATTTTATTTTGGCGTGTATGATGGAAGAGCAGACAGGGTGCATAAAAAAAAAATCCATGCAGGCTAAATTGGTGGAATATGAAAAATAGCTTAATTATAAGCACTCGAAATTGATGTACTCACATGAAACGATTCATGGATATCAGTGAAGTTATAGAGATATGCAAAGATTGTACCATATGGAAACATGTGGTCTCAGCCTACCCTTCTGGGAAATAGGCGTGAATTTATAATAACTGTAATAAAATATTTCATCAATTTCATTTATTAAGTCATTTAAATGATTTAATATTTTGTTTTTTATATTTGAGTAAAAAGTCCCAATTTAAAAAAAAGTAAAATGGTACAACTTTTTAAATAAATTAAAAGTCATTGATATATGAGTATTTTAAATTGCCAATCTAACGAAAAGGAACACTTCACAATCACGAATGGAACACTTTCGGTATAGTGCTTTTTGTTAGTTTTATGTATATGATTTGTAGGCATAAGCAGGATGTAAAAACTTAGTTTAAAATGTACAAGATTTTTTTTTAATTTTGTAATATTATACAAACTCAAACCTTGTGTTCTGTTCTCTGAAAATGCCTATTATAAAGTGGTATTTTGAAAATTCAGATCCCCTGTTTCATTGACTGTTTCCACTGACCCCCTTTTTCCTAAATGAAAATTGGTGATATTTTACACCTCTCAAATCACCAAAAATTCACTGTAATCGGATCAATAGTTTAGGCATGCATAAGGACAAACATACAAATATCATTTTTATGTATTTGAATTCCTTAATCTTTTATATTGGTCTATACCATTCTCAATCTTGTTGTTGCTTTTGATTTTGAGAAAAAAAAATTACTTCAATGGTCAGTTCATACAAAAACCCCTTAGAAAAAGGTACTTTAAATTTTTCTCGATTTTAAAATTTTCTGTGCAACTTTTCCAATTTTTTTTTCTTAACGACCTTATTCAGAATTCTATGGAAATTTAAAAAATTAATTAGCCAAATCATTCTAGCCATTCTCAAGTGATGCGCTTTTCAACCTACAGCATTTCATTTTTATTTATTTACATTACAGTGATTGATTATTATTTCCTGTTAGGTAAAAGAAACTGCATGGACCTCGACAAACCGGAAATCAGGATGCGATGAAGACAGAGCACTGCCCCTGAACGATTACAGTCACTTAATTATCACAACGACATTGGACGATGGTAAGGTACAGTATTCTTGTAAAATATGCAATTCAAAATACAAATGCTGGAGGAACGTTAAGAAACATATATGCACTCATACCGGTGAGAAAGCATTCACATGTGATATATGTTATGAGAAATTCAGCCGGGGGTATGAGTTGACATCGCACAAAGTCAGGACACATACCGAAGAGAGGCCGTACTTGTGCGGAATGTGCGATTCTACGTTCAAACGCGCCAACGACCTGATCACCCATAAAAGAATGCACACTGGCGAAAGGCCCTTCCACTGCGACACTTGCGACGCCAAATTCAGAACTTCCACGCATCTAGTCAAGCATAAAAGGATACATACGGGCGAGAGACCTTATACTTGCGAGACGTGCAGCAAGAAATTTAAAGAGGCCCAAGCGTTGAAGAGACACATGAGAGTCCATACTGGAGAGAAGCCGTACCGTTGTGACGTATGCGAAGCCAGGTTCACCAACTACAGCTCGCTGAAAGTCCACATGCAGTATCACGACAAGGAGAAGGCCTTCGGTTGCGACATCTGTGGGGCTAAATTCAGCACTTCCAGCTATTTAAAGATACATGCTAGATTGCACACGGGTGAGAAACCTTACGGTTGCGACACCTGCGGCAAGAAGTTCGCCAAAGCACAAGTGTTGAAGGTCCACATTAGGAAGCATACAGGCGAGAAACCCTTCGCGTGTAAGATATGCGACAAGAAATTTACTTTCAGCACCTCTTTGAGGGTCCACATGAGAACTCACAACGGGGAACTGAGGTTCCACTGTGAAAAGTGCGATGTTAAATTCAGACTTATAAGTCATCTGAGGGAACACGAGAGACTGCATTGAGCCTGGACGTTCGCCCTTATGGTCTGTATTGGACATTCATAAATTTTAGTTTATTTTTATAAATGAAGTGATAATTGAAAGCATTATGTACTTTATTTAAATTGAATATGTAAATATTGTTATATTGTTCTATTTTTTAAAGTAAACATTATTTAAGAATTATAAAAGCTAAGTCTTGTATTGGTATTTTGTTTTCAATTGTACAAATGCACATGTAGAGCTGTTTTATGTTTCAAACAGTAAATAAATATCTATTTTTTATTACAAAATGATCCCATTGACATTTCATCATGCTACTTTCTTCCATGATTGGGTTTAATCTACCTAATGAATATTACGCTAAGCGTTTATGAAACATGAAAAAGAAGGATAATTTTTGCAATTGTTCCCTGTGAGTAACTCAGGGAACAATTGCGGTATTTCTAATATATTTGTGAAGTGAAACTTCTTTAGCAAGGGTAAGTCTGAAGTTACGATAATGGGAACCGTAACTAATAAGGGGACGGCACAGTCGACCCTTTCATGATCAAAGGTGGCAATTAACACAATTCCTTAACGGTCAATGGCCCTTTTTTGAGACACGGCCGTATGTCGATGAATTAAAGAGTATATCATATACCTTCTGCTATATTCTTTTATCGAGTCAAGAAATTTTAAGAGAAAAATTTATTCAAAGGTATTATTTCAAACAAAAAAAAAATATGTATTGTTGAATACTATTTACAATAATATTGTAACATTTGTGAATAATCATGAATACAAATAAGCAATTTAATAAAATTGAATGGTATTAATAAATGTATTATTACTAATTATGATAATAATAATTAGTAAAGAAGTTTCACTTCTTCCGTGAGATGTACTTCTTATGGTGAGGCTCAATTGTTTCTTGTTTTTTAGTATAGCATACATTTTATTAATATTTATGGTATTGCATGTGCAGTTTTAATTTGATTTCTCAGTAAATACATTGAAGTTTAAAAATCGCAATTACAATATGAAATAAAAAAAAGGATAAGAAGGTTGCGCCGCAATTTCGGTCGGTGTTTTGTGTTGCAATGATTACACACATGTTTCATCCTTGTTATTATTATTACCTATATCTTTTCCATACTTCGCCCCTCTACTCTCTCACATGGTAATACCAATCCACCCGCAATTCGCAACGGACTTTTCGCGAACTCCGCGCCCGCGCCGCTACACAGTGATTAAACGCGTGACAGAAAAAGGCGGTGGCCACTCGAAGGACATCGAAGTACCACAGGTGAGTCCTATCAATTTTCCATCCCTTTTGAGTGTGTCATTATTGTGGAACAAAATTATTCCAACCGGCGCAATTCGCCGCACCAGATATGCATAACATCTTGGATGTACAAGTGAAGTTTACTCTATGGGTTAACAAAGGATAAATTTAGATTTTTTTTGTGCTAGATATTTGTCTATTCACATCTCTTTTGTGAAAAATTATTTCCTAAATAAAACATGTAGTGCATCTAGTTCAATATCTCATAAATGGTACTTTTATCGCTTGCAATCGAGAGGCCTAGACATTGGCAGATTGTCATCAGTTATGAATACCGCATACCTAATAGGTCAAAACTCAAGATTCGTAAAAGTGTTACTAACAAAGGTGCCTGGATATCTAAAGTCATTGTTGATAGCTGTAAATTAAAAGATTGAACAATGGCGATAATGTTCAACGTTATATACATTGATAGTTTAACTTTTAAAATGAAACATCTATAAATCAGCAATGGAAGAAAAGTATATTGGTTTGGTGTAATATGCGCGAATATGTTGCGCGGAAGGGCAACATAACCACTTCACTTTTTGTTAACATCCAATTTTACTTCCCATCCAGTTTGCTTACCATGAGCTATACGTGAAAATCGATTCTTAAGGAGTGAACTCGAATCAATTCTCTAGAGTTGGGGATTGTGTTTTATGTATTTAACATATTTTAATAAATAATTTAATGGTTATTTATTTGTGGTGATAAATTGATACAAATTTGTACTTTTGGGTATCAGAGTCCAATGAATATATAATAAATTATAAGTAAAATAGATGACGAAAACTTACACTAACTTGAATTTATCACATATTTACATTTATATCTTACATATTACTGATGAAAAATTGTAATATGTACATGTGTATCACCTTTATTATAATCAAGTGAAGCCAATTAAATTCTATGAAATGTATTGACATAAAAAAACCATGAGGTCACCAAAACCACATTTACGAGTTTTTATAAGTCTGGGCTAAATTTTAAATTTCAGCAAACAATAAAAAATGCTGATTGTAGAATTACACATAAGAGTTAACAGATAATGTATGTTTCTAAAGAGTGTTACATCGAAAATACAAGTGTTGTTATATATCTATACATATATAATGAAAATAGGTTGTCTTTGTTCGCCAATCACGTAAAAACTACTAAACGTATAGACACGGGACTGGGGCCATTCGATGCGGGATGATTTGTAGATGGTTCTAGGCTACTCATTTTTCGAATTCCGTAAATCCTTGGCCATTTTATTTATAAATGAAAAATACCAGCGAAGCGGGTGGGACAGCTAGTATGCATATATATGGAATTAGTAGTATGTGCTGTTAGCATTGCCTCTTACTAATAGTGTAAAATTTATTTTTCATCGGGGTAATTTCTCGCATTTCTTAAATATAAAGGACTTTGAAATCAATTAATGTAAGTCAATAGAGATAATTATAAATAATTTGCAAAAAATTTGTGATTCATAATTTTTATATTTTAAATCAGATATTTATTGTTTATTGCCTACAGTTTAAACATTTTCACTCTTCAGTGACTAAAGAAAAAATAAGAATAGATTTAACAATAATTGGTCTTAAGGCTAACTAGCCAGCTTTGGGTATTATCATAATGTTCTTAAACATCCAATATATTACTTTATCGTAACTCGAAAAGCATTTGGTTGCAGTAAATGAGTTTGACTTTCAACAGTACATTGCCCAAATATACACCTTTTCAAATACCACTTTTTCTGGTAGCATGTGATAATCTTGGTCTATTTTTACATTTATGTTTTTGGTTTAGGATCTTTTGGTAGGTAGACGGTACCTATCTACTTTATATATTTTTGGTACACAAGTCACAAAATACCAGATATGTATTATGTATTTAGTATTTTCAGTTTCACACATTTTAATGTTTTATCAATTTTACTTTATAAGGAAATATTAAAATTATTTTGTATGGAAATAATTACAATTTTACTGTGTGCAGAATGAGAGAACAAATATTATTCTGTTCAATTTTTTTTTTGTTTTAAAGTGCTTAAGGTTTTAGATCATGGGGCAAAATCTTTAAATATCGGTGAGTGAGTCAGTCAGTCTCAAAACAAACCAATTTTGGAAATTAATAACTTTCTGTAGTATGATGACACAACTTTGATTTTCATATTGGGCAGTCAGGTCATCAGGTTATAGGCCTAAGGAACCTATAAATCGATCCATAACTGCTCTGAAAAAAAAGGTATTAGGGCAAGAAATTTGAATGCACCCATATAAATATTCACTCTGCTTTTTTTTTGTTGGTTTTTTTTTACCTTGGCCCAACATACTATTATGTAAGATATATGTTATTGCTAAAATATAGAGCAAAAAGAATATTATCTGATTTAGGAGTAATCGAAATTACTAATTTCTTTGTTCATAATATTTTGAATTGAATTTATATTCTTTGACTCTTACTTCGCTAGGAAAAACTTAATTCTCTAACAGAAAAAAACTAGCGGTAGTAGTCTGAACCCCCCCAACCCCATTTTCTTAATAGCAGCATTTTTTAGGAGTAAACGATTATGCCATCCATAGAAGAAAAAGTGGTCACCGCCGCCTATGGACACTTGCAACTAGGGAATGCAATGTCGTTCTCGCGAGATCTCAGTCTTTTTTAGAAAAAATGATCTCTGCGGTATTGTTATTCATTAAAAATATCTCATGGAGGGGAGCGGGGTGGTGGAAGGGACAGTGGGCCATTGAAATATTAACTGGACGGAACTCAACAGCGGAAGCTGTTACTTCACACCTATATTCTGTGAGGGCGCGTTATATTCCAATCGAGCCGGCCCATTTTTGTGCGACAGCCATGTTCACCACAATGTGACTACCAAATTTTCATCATTAATTAATAATATAATATGAACAAGTGCATAGTTGCAATGAGCATAAGCTAACAAATGACCAAAAAGGTAGGTAGGGGAAAATTGATATTTATATACACCGTATGGAATCCATCACGCATCTTTCTTCGAATATTGTTAATCTTCTTTTTGAGAACAACTATACCAAAAGAGACATAGTCATTGAAGTAGCCGTTTCTGAGAAAAATAGCTTAGAACGTATTTTTAAAAATTACGATGTTCCAACCGCGACCACCTAGCTAGTGATCACGAAGTTCGGTCAGTCTGGCGCTCGTGCGTGACGTTGCGTGTCCCTAGCTAAGGGCCAAGCGCGCCCGCGTCGGTCGCTGAACTTCCAAGAACGTTCAAATATTTTGTTATAAGTGGAATGGTTACGATATATTTATATATATTATGTGGCTCACTTCCCCATCTTCCCTTCCCGTCAACTCGATCACCCATTAGATATATTATTCTCTCACAAGAGACCGGCAAAGCACTGGTGATTCCTCTGGGATTGTGAGTGTTCATGGGCGGCTCCATCGACTTTCTCATGCTAGCCTGCTCATTTGCCTCTCGCCTATGCTATAAAACAAGTACATGTTTAAATTAATTGTATCACTATAATGATTAATTCCATTTCATTTCGAAAATTGTAACAATATTATAAATCTGTCGTAGACTAATCGACATCTGATTCCTTCATATTCGTGTACCTACGTAAGGAAGTGCAATTATTTAAATATTGCCATATACAAATGGATGAAGAAAATAAGATCAACGGATAAGTGGATACGACGAAGGGAACCGGTTAATGCACGCACGCGAAAATACCGGAAAAAGGAAACGGATATTGCCTCTAAGCAAACGATTGCCATCGCCCTAAATTAGCCCAAAGATGTTATCAAGAGAAGACCGAGTCGAAGAAGAAAACTTCCGAGGACGGAGGGAATTGGCAAGGGTACGTTCAAAAAAAAAAAATTTCGACGCTATGAAATTGTGTCGTCGATCGCGTGGTTCACGACTTGCCAATGGCGCGTTGACTGCATACATTCTCTTAGGGCTACAGACATGAAACCGTAGGCATTCTAGTGCATCGACTCTAGACTAGAGCGTGGACTCAAGAATAGAACATGGACTCTGGACCAGTTCCGTCTCTTCCATAAGGGCACATGGGGCACAGGCCCGGCGCTTTCGGTCCGATAGGGGCCCTGGAACGCCAACACCGTCGTTTAATTTGTAATTAAAATTACATTCAATTTTATTCATGTAATATTTGATTTTTTTTTAAATGTCCCAAAATCTTATGTTCCCAAAGATCAAAATTCTGTGTGTCCAAGGGTCCTGGCTCTATATATCTAAGGGCCCCGACTTTGTGTGCTCAAAAACCCAGCTTCCATGTGCCCGAAGGCCCCTCCTTAATCTAAGACGGCCCTGCTCTAGGCTAAAGCATATGTTATAGTCTAGAGCATAGACTCTGGACTAGAGCATAAACTCTAGACGGGGACAATGAGTTTTCATTGCCGCCGCCCCTCCATCGCTCTACCATTGCGTTCGTGGATCGTTGCCGCAGCTCCTTTTGTGCTCATCTCGATATGATATGAACATTTTGTTTCTATCTCCCGGCTCTAGACCGGAGTCTATGTACTAGATCGCCGCTGGTTTCATTTCTTGAATTAGCTACTGGAGCGGGGTATTTTGTGGTGTAATACGCCATGTTTATTACATGTATATTAATAATAAATCTTAATTTTCATTAATTTTAAATAAATCAATAATATAAAGTAAAAAAAAATAAGCGACAATATAAAAATAAAATCTTAAAAGTAGTAATAAACATAATTATGGCACTAAAAAATAAATAGGTCTTAGTAACATTGAATGAATAGTTAAAAAATACATATTACTATTAACACACTTTTTTTAGATCTACGTCAATAAAAATATAATTGAAAACAATTTTAAGAAAAGCGATCTGTGCAAATTTAATTTTCTAGACACTCTCATGCCAGTATTCATCTCTAATATTTTATTAAGTATTGCTAATGAACGTAAATGGTAGTTCCCGATTTGCTTGGGTGGCATTGACTATAACCATTGCGTTGAATAAAAAAACTCATCTCCTGATCGGCACTAAGTTTCCATTACCAGTTAAAATATAACGTACGAAACTCTGCCTCTGTGAAGTTAGTCAGGAAAGCGTCGCAATGGCGTAAAATAGGGACGCGGGGGAGAAGACGGATGGAACTGTAAACCTACGCATTACATCATTCGCAGGACAGAGGGGAGTAAGACTCTTTAGTACCCATCAAGAGGTAGGTATGCGCTACGCCGTGTACCACCGGTTTTTACGGCCTGGCCACGATGTTGGTCTTAGCAGCGAGCGGCCTGGCGGATGGCGTAGTAGAGTTACGTGGCGAGCATGCCACGTACTCCACAGTAGCGTCGGCATCATCTAGCGGAAGTCAACTATTCAAAATGTCTTTATCGAAAGTGGCTCTTTAGTTCATCAAAAGCAGCTCATATTTCATGATAAACATTTTGAATATGAGAGAAGGCGTGTACGAAGTAAATATATGCCTTTGTATGTATGGCGAATTTAGCACTGTACCCAAAATACAAAAAGCACCCCGATAAATTTTATGAGTATATTAGAATGAATGTAGGAACATTTTGTAAGCAATCCGATTTAATATAACATAATATTATTGAACTTACCGTCATAATTTGGGAAACGTTTTTTTGCATTTGTCCACAATCTTTTGATCACATGCCGCAGATTATGTTGAGAATGCTTTGACATCCATATATAGCGAGCCTATTTAAAATTTCTGTTAAAAACATTTCTGAATCCATCATCGCGACGCGAATTGTCTAAAAAATTTTATTCTTCGATTTAAGATTCGACCCGTTCTGGGGGCACGAGTCGGGAGTCAAATCGATTAGCTAAAAGCGTTGTATTCATATCTGAGGATTCGAAGCGGACACGGGCGAAGTCTTTAACTTAAAACATTCGCTCTGTGTTACGAAGAGAAAGTTAAACCTTCAATCATGGACGTAATCGTCTCATTGGTGATGGCGGTTAGGGGCGCATAACCCATACTGAACCAGCATACAGAAATTAAGGTGTAAGCCCCCAGTCTGCAATAAAAAGAATAAAAGAATATGTCTCACCTGACAAGTATATAAAAAAATATTTTTTGAACAATTTTTTCAAAAGGAATGTACAAATTCCAGTCATGAACATGTAATTAGTTAGTTTTCTACCTAAGCAGACATAAATTCTCATTCAAGACATAAAACATAAAACACATAGAATGCAATTCAAAATAATTATTGTAAGTTCTTACTAAAAAATTAAATTTCATTTTTAGTGCTTATATGAAAGTCAAAATCGAAAGTTATTTCATTTTGCAGAAATACAGTTTTTTTTTTTCATTTCATCTAAATCATTTGTAAATCGATTATTATACAAATGACTATAGGTTAAATACAATCATATATAAATATTATTTGATACCTTCTTCAAATTAAGTAAAAAAAAGAAGTCATTTAAAACACTGCCTCACCTGCATAAGAAACATTTTGACGTATTTGTTTGTTCAGCAATTTGAAAAAAAATACCTTTTTGTAACTCTAATAAAATTTTCGAAAGTTATGGTGGCTCAGTGCATTCCTTTCCCTTCCTTTAACCCACTCTTCTTCTTATCTATTCCTAGCCGAAAGACCGGTAACGCACTAAATTGCTAGTGGGGCGCCGGTGATTACTACTTTTTGGTGGTTCGTATGCTCGTTTGTCCCTCGAATAAAAAAATATATTACTCTAATGTTAAATTTAATATTTTTTTTTATTATAATGCCATATTATTTATCGTCTTCGTCTAAAAAAAAACTATTATTTTTCCAATCACAAGGTAAATATTAGAAACTGAAATATATGAGGAGGCAGCTAACTGTCGTCATAACGATATTATGACGTTTGGTCATATTATTGGTCGACCGCACAAATGTGACGACTGTGTCCCTGACTCGATTTGTAATGGTTACGCGTGGACAAAGCTTATGAGGAATATTTCCCAGATTGCCTAGTTCCTCATGTCATCTGATTTAGGATAGATTACTTTTCGTCGACAAATAGATTCTATTGATAACTACATTTATATTTACTGAGACCTCCAAAGCTCTTAAAAAAATGCATTATTATTAACTCGAGAGCAGCTCTACCATTTTCATTTCGGTGGATGTTATTTTTCCACCCGTTACGTAGTCTTTAGGCACAAGTAGTAAACGATAAAACAGTAGACAAGTAATAAACTGAAAATTGTACAAATTTTGAACTGTAAACGATGTGTTATTCCTTTTATCTGATTTTTTAATTTTCTTAGATTTTTTTTTTATTTACGTTGTAACTCAATATTGTGGATCGTATTTTTTTTATAACTGCTATTGTCAACGTGTTTCAATTAGTATTGGTTAAAAACATTGTGGATTGATGGTGGTTGACATTTGTATGTCGCAATATTTCAAATCAAAAAATAAACATTAAAAAATGAAAAAAATATACCTCTCGTCCCGAATATATTTATTTATTCAGTAAACTACTATATTTAAATATTTGTATTTACATTTCTCTACATTTTTTGTGTTCAAATGAAATGAAATCGAAATCATTGGGCCATTCTGTTTTAATATGACGAATGCAGCTGAAAACAGTGTATCCGTAGTCAAAATAGAAGTAGACGATTTTTTTTCCGAAGATAAGGCTCCTTCACTATCAAATAAGTTGCTCATTGTCGACGATAAAGTGGACAATATCCTCGTAAAGGCTGAGCCCGAGGATGATACTGCCTCGTCTCCAAACCCCCGTTCCAGTACTTCTATTAGTGATGTGAGTATAATACCAACAAGATGCAAAGATACAGAAGTCATGGAATTGTGTTCATATTTATTTTGTTTTCTTCTTCATGTTTATTTTGTTTTGAAGTGACATTTTTATGTTTAGATGCGTATGGTAAGAATGCAATAGAATAAGTTTTTATCTATTCTGAACAAATTATGTGAATGAATCTTGGAAATCACTGTAGTGTTCACATATTATGAGTAATTTTCGCACACATTACTTAATACAGCTTCTTTGTTCGTTGCTATAGAAAATTCTGCTTGATGTATAACTAACCATTGTACTAGAATAATACATAATTTGTTAAATCAGTAAATAGTTCTTGCAAGGTTATGAGAATTATTGATTTATTTAAAAAATTATCATATACCTATGCATTATGCACACTAATACATATATATTAATATTAAAATAAAAAAATATATTAAAATGTTAGAATAAGTATAACAGCACTTTATTTTGCATCTTAATAAGTATTGTAACTTGTTTCAATAGATGTTTATCGTAGCTCACATTAAATCCACCATCTTATTTTGTATAGGTCATTGATTTTGACGTGACAACGTCTTATAAATTGGTTTGCCGGGTGACACTTCAAGAAACTGCGTTACGCTCCGCTCACGTTATGCGCTCACAATGAGAGCGAGTGAGAGGCACGCGTCCCTTCCACTCGGGCATGGTTAGCCCGCCTAAGAGCGAGAGAGACAGACATAAAAAGTGAAAGGCACGCGTCCCTTCCACTCAGATAGGAACAAGTTAAGTTGTAGTAAACGCTGTTTCATTGTAATGCAAATGTATTGCAAGTTATTGTATGTATATTTGTATATAAATATATGTATGTAAAGGTAAAAATAAAATTTTGTTAATATGAAATTCAGTGCGAGATTCTTTGTATAAATTAATGTTTTAAATATAATTCTTTGTATAAATAAATGTTTTAAATTGTTACTATTATTTCATCCTTCTTCCTACTATACGAATGAATATTCACATTAAAATGATTTTACCACTCAAAGTCGTTGTCACGTAAAACTTTCGCCCGTATACCGACTTTACAGGCAACCAATTTTTTAGCATGAATTTTTCCTTTTCCTTCAAATGAAAATATGCATAACACAAACAATTTCAAACAAACAACATACATGGTGGTTATACCTCTACCTAAGACATATACTACACACAATAAAGGTGAGCATTCAAATTGTATATTTTGTTTATTTCATCCACAAATTTCAACAGTGCGGACTACTTGAAACATACACTATATATTATGTTATACTGCAGTTTAGAACAGGATTTAAATTAGTGTTGAATTTGAAGTTGTGGTGAGTACTGAATTTGGGATCCGGAGTGTGATCAAGATCGGAATAGTAATGTGGGACAGGTATCAGAATCAAGAGCAGAACTAGAATTGAAATGGAATCCGGGACCAGTATGGGTACTTGCGAGTTTGTGTTTGAAACCAAAAGCAGAATCAAGAAGATCTGAATTAGAATTATGACTGGAATGGGAGTAAGAATTGAGACACAAAGGATGGAATCCCACTAAAAAAGATTTTTTTTAACTCCCATGTGGGTGAAGCTGTTGGCAGATATAACTTAATGTTGTATAACGTAATATACAGAATGGATTCTATCATGCATCTTTTCGCATATTCATAATCTCCTTGTTTAGAATAACTTTGTTAAAGAAACTGTAATAAAAATATGTAATTAAAAATATACTTACAAATAATATAAAACTGTTTGATAAAATAATACATACACAACCCTAATAAGTGGTTGTCAGATTGAAAACGTGGGCGCGATCGAATGGCCAACCACACGGCGCGCTACGACGCCGTACCTACGCGTCAGGAGTTCTGAGGTTGTCAGTATGATATTTCTACGTAGATGTTCTAAGTTATTTTTTCAGAAATGGCTACTTTAATAACTATGATTTCTTTGGATAAATTGTTTTATAAGAGAATGAGAGATTATGAATATTTACAGAAAGATGTATGATAAAACTACATACGTGATATGCATGAAGTATAATTGACAGACAGGAATAGTGATGTGAGAGAATGGTGTGGTTCGAAAGAACATGGAACATATAGTAACAAAACAGCAGAGGTTTCTTTAACTTGTTCGGCCATGTATGAATCCATGTGTGTATGTAATGACAGGGTTAATAAAAGATGTCTTAGAAAAATTTATGGAGTTCAGATTGCTGGTGTATTAAAGAGCTACCCGTTTGTGAAATTGCAATTGCCAAGTTCTCATGAGACAATTCATGAATGTTAATGAAGCACTAGGGATATGAAAAGATTGTAATAAGTTGAAATTTCTGAGCGATGTCTACCTCCTCTCAGTAATAGGTGTGGAGTTGTACTATAAGAATAAGTATTACAGATATTGCAAGTCCAATAGTCCAGGCTTTTATTAACTTTGAACTAAGAGCAGTCCCAAAGCTAAATTGCACTGAATATACATTGAAAGTGACTTTTGACAACACTAAAACATTCCTTTATACAAATAAAATTGTTAGTACCAATTTTATATTGATTATAAAAAATAAATTCGAGTATACAATGTTTAATTCATGTTTAAAATAAATTTAAATAATAGTCTCTTGTTGACAGATAAAAGTAGATTTATTTGAAGTCCCTGTTGAATTTGACACACTCATTAAAAAAGAACTGGATGTAGCATCTCCAAAAGTACAATCTAGTCATCCCGCAGCACAATCTCTACCTATCACCAAGGTCAGTAACCAATGTGTATATTATAGGTAACTTTCCTTGTTCATTAAAACTGTCAAAAGTGTTTGTGTAAAAGAAAAATAATAACCATTTTGCTATGTTATCATAAAATATTAATACAAAATTTGATGGTGAACAATTTAGTTGTTTATAAACAACATTTATATTCTTCCCTGTTATAATTAGATGATTGTTGCTTACAATTTTAAGGAAATCAATGAATTAGTTTTTAAGATATACACATAATTACATATAATTTAGGTAGTTCTGTCATTAATTACATTGATATTATATTGTAATTTTTTTACTGGAGAAATTTTAGATTGATACAAAACCATGTGTAAAACAAATATATTTATTAAAAAAATTTACAGGTGAAATTGCGATCAATTAAGAAAGAGCCAAAGCTGAAGAAGAAAACTAAACAGACATCAGCTCAGAACAAATATGCCAACTACATTACATGCTCACCATCTGATAATGGATTAAAGGAGTTTTTATGCAAGTTTTGTAATTCTAAATTTGATTATTTGAGTGATGTAACCAGACACATAAGAACTCACACGGGTGAAAAACCATTTGTGTGTGAAATATGTCAAGCTAAGTTTAAACAGTCCAGTCATCTGGTGCAACACAAAAGGACACACACCGGTGAAAAGCCATATAGCTGTGAAATGTGCTCCGCCAAGTTCACACAACTCAGCAGTTTGACATATCATAAAAGAACTCATACCGGTGAGAAGCCATTCATATGCGAGATGTGCAGCAAGAAATTCTCAAGAATAAGCAGATTGTACGCACATAAAAGGACGCACACCGGCGAGAAACCTTACAGCTGTGAAGTATGCAACAAGAAATTTAAAGAGTATAACAATTTGAAACATCACGTACGAACACATTCATTGGTGAAGTCTCTCATTTGTGGAATATGCGATGCTACTTTTACGAGGGCCAGCAGTCTGATAAGGCATAAGCTGATACACACCGATCAAAAACCGTTTAGTTGTGAAATATGTGATGCAAAGTTCAAACAGTCTGGTACACTGAAGCATCACAGACGAACTCATACTGGTGAAAAACCCTTTGCATGTGACGTATGCGGTGCGGAATATTCGAGACTGGATAGTTTAACTCTACATAAACGAACGCACAGCAATGAAAAGCCGTTCCGCTGTGAAGTTTGTAACGCAAGGTTTAAACACTCCAACTATTTGACAAAGCATAAGCGGATACATAGCGACAAGAAACCGTTTGGTTGTGATTTATGCAGTTCCACGTTCAGACAGGCCAGTTATCTAGCGAGGCACATGGAGTCGCATCGTCGACGTGACTCTATTAAATCCTAACTTACAATTCTAGTGTGAATGTTTTGTCGTTGATGACCTGTACCAGTATTATATACTTTCGTTTTTAGGGTTTATATTTAAAAGGGAGCCCTTACAGGATCAATTTGTTGTTCATGTTTTATCTATCTGTACGTTAGTTACGATTTTTAAATGGATAAAGATATCGAGTGGAATTTAATATAAAATATTAAGGTGTATGGATTGTTGAAGGTGTAAAAAGGTTAAAACTCCGAAAATAAAACAATATTATCACAAAGTCCCACATTAAAACCTCTCGGATAATTGCGATTGATTTACAATCATGAATTTTGATAAAATACAAGATCTTACAGTACAAAGAGAATAATCTAAATATCATCAATTTATAGTTACAAAAATTCTTTTTTTACAATCATACATTAACATATGTAGAATATTAATTGTGATGTAGACCAGTGTGTAAGAGAACATTTTTTAAGTTTTCACTATGAAAAAATATTTTGAAAAATTTCTAAAGCCAAACATTTCAACAAAAATTTTTAAAAAAATAATAGCAATTCTCACGACCTGAATTCTACTCGCACATGTCCAGTTTCAAAGACAAATGCAATGCATTCGGTTTTTTTTATTACATCAAATTTAATGTTATTTGTTATAAAAATGGATAAATCTTAGATAATTGTTATAAAATAAATATTTTATGTTGAAATAATCCTTTATAGTGATTTTTAATCAAATTTATCAAAATCTGCCTATTCTTATTTTTTATTCCTCATGATATATATTATAGTACATATATTTTTATTATACGCTGATCGCTGCTGCTACTGCTGATAAAATAATAATTTAATGAGAAGTTTCATTTTGTTTTCTCTTTTTTCCTGTATTCAGTTTTTCTAGGAATTGTTCTAGGAAATTTTGTTAGTTGGTTTTTTAACTTTGTTATGAAAATTTAAAAATTTTCATCCTGATTTTCGAAAATCGAGTTTTCACCAGATCTTGATGTTTTAAGGTTTTAGGAAACTATTTCGACCATTTTCCGAGCACGTACGTGTGTAAGTAAACCTCTAATATAACCTTTATATATAAACCTCTATAACTCTATATATAAACCTCTACAATTCTATATATAAATATCTATAACTTTTGAACGCATTAACTAATTGAAACATAGTTTGCAACTTTCGAAAGGGATCCATTCAACTTAGATTTCCTGAAAGGTCGAACTCATTTTTCTTGGTAGTTCTTAAAGAATCCCAAAACAAAGTTTTCATAAATATTTAATTTAAAATCACACATACTCTATTTACCATTCAATACCAATATTTAATGAGCTCTTTTCCCTAAACAGTTGCATGGACTACCACAAACTGCATAAAAATAGGTTGATTTATTCAAAAGATATCGTTGGAGATTTTTTTTAAGTTTTAGAACATTATTTTATAAATTGCTCTACTAGTATATTCCAAAATGTATCCAGTTGTTCGCATTAAAAAATAACGTTGATCGTTGCTAAATTCATCAGAATCGGTTTATTTTATTCAAGAGATGGAGATTTTTTTTCCAAAAAGTGATTTGTATTAAGAGTATGAGTAGGTCCCCCTTATTTAATAATAAAAAAAAACATCAAGATTTAAAATCTAATGAAGTTAATATATATCTATTTAGACATAATAAAAGTTCGTAACTTTTTTACTAATTCTATATTTGATTGTAATTCCAATTATTATACAAGTTTAACTCGTTTCATTGAATATATTGAGATTGCATAATCCTATTAGCATTATCAACGAAAAAATTTATGAGGAGAGATGAATGTATGCTACTCAATCACGCAAAAGTTTTGCGCGTATTATATAGCTTACATAGCAGAAAATCTATAGCTTATAATTGACAAGATACTGGCTTTGGTTGCAGCCTTACTCGCCTAAACGTAAAATGATTTATATATGTCGAGATTTTATTTACTTAGGTACTTTTATCGGGCATTCAATATCGATATAAAAATGTTAAAATAATTTTTCTGATGTGAGCAAATAATTATCACAATTTATAGTGTTAAATATTAAGTCTATTACTAAATTAAAACTAATTCACGGAAAAAACCTTTGTGACATCCTGAGAGACGGGTATATTAAAATCTCTAAGCTGAACTAGAAAAATATTATACTCTTTACGGTAAAATATTTTTCCTTGCTTTTTGCATTTAAGAACTTAGAACTGACACAACAAACAGCTGATTGACGTATTATGAGGTTGATTGCGCTTGATAATTCAGTGGGGTTGATGGCCAGCGTGACAGTTTTAGTAAAAATATGTAGATAAATTATAAACAAATTTATGTTTTTTTTCGATTAATAGAATTATATGATTAAAATGAGTTCTGAAATTATACATCTGAAATATTGAAACTTTTTTCACAATGGCTGTCTACTGATTAAACGAGATGACCGAGACGCTTTATTAGCATCTGCTGAAAATATCGTACGACTTCATCATATCCGATATGGCTGGATGTAGAGGCCTCGGTTCTGTGAAGGTCGAACCCTTGGACTATGAAGACGATGCGGACAAAGAGAAAAGCATCCGTGTCAAGACGGAAAACGAGTGTTATTGCTCGGTAAATTTAAATGCTCATAAGACTTCCGATTCTCATGTTAGTCTTTGTTTTTTTTTTTACCATAATTTTATATTTTAGTACACGTTTCTTTAAAGCTTAAATAATTGGGTGCTTATTTTCTTCGAATAATGATTTTTTATACAACAGAATATTTTTTATTTTATGATAAATAATATTTCAATAAAAAAAAATACAGAATCAACCAGTCCAGTAAAAATATTTTAATGATGAATTTGATAAAAGGTTTTACATAGGAAAATGCGTACTAAACAATTTAGTGCAAGATTAATTTGCATTATTTTATCAAATAGATTCAGTACAAGAGATAAATTAAAGTTATGAATCATAACTGAAAAACTTATTTAATATAAATTTTAAAATATGCATATTTTAATAGGGCATATTCAGGGACAATTTATATGGTTGTTTTTTTTAAATATTTGTATTTATCTAATTAAATTCCAAATATGAGTATGTATTTAATATACTCAGGTTTTAACATGGTTGACCTCTGTAGGTACACCTATTCATATGTATATATTTTTACCAGCGAATCGGCTACAATTTTAATTTGTTTTTTTTTACTATTTCAGTAGGTAGATCATTTAGATATTTCATGAAGAAAATGTTTTGAAATTACATTGATGTCTATTTCCCATGAAATAAATGCTTGTAATTGTATAATTCTAAACTATCTTTATGATATATTATAAATTATTCACTATAGTTTCTTTATAAGGAGTGGATGCAGATTTTATTTAGTTATGCCCTAGCTTAAAGGAATTTTATACCAACTCTCTATTTTATATCACTTAAATTCCATTTAAAATAAAAAACAGAAATCTTTGATATCCTGCTGGATGAACCGATTAGTATGAATAGATAAATTTGAATATGTTGCTACATGTCAACATTATCTTGAATTGATAATCTTTGGTCAGAACCTGATGACTCACATAGAAGGGATAGATGTATCTGTTGGAACTACAAATATTTCTAATTACCTACAGAACCCAAAAAGGAGTGTAACACTTTGCATCACTTGTCATATGTAAAAATAATGTCTTGAGTGTATATCTTTCGCTGCTGCATTTCGTCCAATGAGTGAAAGTTTTGGTGTCCCACTTTTTCATGCGCCCTTGGTCCATCCATTCTACTCCCCCCTCTATCGGATATCCTATGTCTACCCAAGAAGCTGGCGATAGACTGGTCTGTGCTAATTTGTGAAATGGATGACTGATTTTAATCAAGTTTTATATGAAAATCTATTGTCTCCTGAAATGTGAAACATCATATTTTTATATAAAAAAGTATAGGTACCAGAAAAATAGAAGCAATATCCAAAGGAGCAATGAAATCAGCATTGAAACTAGCATAGGAATTAGGCTTGGGGTCAGAATTAATCATTACTAACTTTCAATTTATGTCACTATCTAGCAGGAAAGGAAATGCTAGAAGTTAATGTATAATATAATTGCTATGAATCAATAAATTGGCTAAGGTGGAAGTCAAAGGGTTACCACCAGGGTTGCATGTCAATAAATGAAACAAATGGTAAATTATAACTTCGCTAAGTTAAATCAGTAATGTACTACATTCTTCATAAATAAAAATTTAATCTAAAACATTAGCACAAAACATTGAGGGTATCTGTTAAACTTGTGAACAAATTTTGTTAAAAAATAACAAAATTTTTGGCAATTTATGCATAAATTTCTATTAAAGTAGTTTTTCATATCGTTCAAAATTTATAGGGGGGGTCATGTGAAGGCAAAAGTCTTATTATTATAAAATCTTATAAAAACCTATAACATATTTTTAAATAACTATCCAACCACAGTCCAGGTGAAGGAGTGTGTGCTAAAAAAAAATCATCAATTAATTAGTATTAAATGAAGAAAATTACCGTTAAAATTTTTTTTGGTATTAAATTACAAGTGTATATCGCGATTAACGTAAGATATTTGCTGTAAAATCTGATCAGAACCGATGACAAATTAGCGGGGTTTTTTAAGATTGTTATATGCGAATGAACTAATTGATAGACGGATGTGACAACATCGTGATGGTTTAATTTTTTTTTTCAGCCTTGACTATGGAACCCTAGTATGGATGTAAGGTTATGTTATGAATTTTATTGTTATTTGCAGCTAACAATAAATGTAAAGGAGGTCCCAATTGAATATGAAATCTCGATTAAAGACGAATTGGATGTCGGACCTACAGTACTGCAGCCGACCTACTCATCCGGATCCCCTGTAGACACCATAGAGGTCAGTATTTCTTGTTAATTTATATGTGAAAATGAAACTAATTTTAATTCGTTTAAATTTTCTTTTGACATAGTTGTTACGACTTGTGACACTTGTGCATGTTAAGTTCATTATTTTTGAAAATATATATGTGTTTTTTTTATTATTTTGACACTTAATGTTATAAGTATTATGCCGATATTAAATTGCATTGAGTTAGATATTTCAATATTATAGGCAAATCTAAATTTTGATTAGGTTATGGTGCTCCCTTTTTCATTGCGTCCTTTAAATTTTTATGAAAATGTATCAAGAGCATTGAGAAGAATTTTATAAGTTTATTGTGTACTGGCAGTGGGAATCCTCTGAATTGGATATTGAGATGAGAAGAATACTTAAAAAAAAAGCTTTCACAATAATCATTAGATGCATGACTTATAGTTAATATATTTGGGTGCTCGAAAACAAAAAAAAAAGTTATAAGTTGATGGTACTATTATAGACTTAATGAATTTGATTAGAAAATTCAAATAATGAAATAGTGAGTGCCTTGTCACATATGTTAATTGATGCAGGAGAGATGCTAAATGACATCTTTTTAAAAGTTGTGTCATTGTCACATGAAATATAAGACGATAATGAACCCATAAAAGGATAGACAACTAAAGTGATTATAAAACGGCACCACAAACAAATCTCTCCCATTGGGTCGTGATACTGGGGAACAGTGGAAAAAAGTTTATTAGCAAAGGCTTGTAATATGAACAACAAGTCTATATCGGGCCCTATATCTTTGTGACTATAGTTCTGCATACTCACATAACACGAAAGTGGCGCATACCAATAAGAAACCTCTTGACTAGGAAATGTATATTGCCAAATTCCCAAAATCAGACGAACCAAGCATATATCTATCAGCAAATATGCTTTCTTATTTGATACATATTGAATTTAAATGAGTCAATCATCTCGACAAAATAATTAGGCATGGTCCTTCCTACATTCAGATCGGTTTTAAAGTTTCACATATACCATACAATATCTGAAAATATAACGACATAGCCGCCCTTAATTTTTTTTATAGGCTTTCATTTTAATTGCTATGAAGTTACCTTTGGGACATTTTAATTAAGGGTTATATGTCAATTTCCTGTTTGTATCAGCTGGCAATTTTTCAGCAAAATGTCAATATGATAATTCAGATTTAGGCATATTCTCAGGAAAAGCAATCGCCTGTTTCATCATCAGCAATGCTCTATTGGAAAAGACGAGCAATGACAAGTGCAGAGAGAACAAGAAAATATCGCAAGCGAAAACGCGAAGCTGCCGGCTCAAACATTGCAAAAAGCGCATCGACAATTAGTGTAAGTAAACCAAGTGCAATAGTAATAAGTACTGGTGTATGATGTTAACTAGAATTGATGATTATGTTAATAAAAGAGGTTTAAAATAAATTCGAGATGAGAGAGTGGAACTAGTGAAAGTGTTCATTTGCTTGGATAGTTTGTTTACAAATTATGGTGAAGTTGATAGAGGTATAAAAGGATAGGAATGAGGAATGAAGTGAATGGGGCCTGGTTTCCGCTGCAAATATTAAAATGACGTACACCGATTGGCTGGGTGTAGGAGAAGAAACATGAATGTGGAATCAATGCAGTGGAGATGAAATACATAGCATATGCAGAGAGCTCTTAAAGGTAGATGTGAAAATGATGACGTCAGAGAATAGTGTGGTTTGAAAAAAAAAAAGCATGATAAAGTAGAAAAAGACATGTTGAACTGATTTGACAATTTGGAAAGGTTCAATAAAAGTAGACTGACGAAAAAAATACATAAAGTGAAATTTGTAATCGAGGGATCTTCAAAAGACGCACTGAAAGATCACTTGCATATCAAATCTGCGTACTTTTAAGAATAGCCAGCACAAGCATCCAAAACCTCTTTCATTTCTATTGATAATTTTATGTGTCTTCAATCTCAAGGAAAGCGAGGAAAACCCTCATCGTGATCTCCAACCATACATTCTGCAATTAACAGATATAAAGTTTCGAACAAAACCAAAGACGAGTGCAGAAAGGATGAGGGAATACCGTAAGCGGAAAAGAGAGGCAACCAGTTTAAACTTCATAAATATAGCATCCACAAATGATGTAAGTAAATCGAGTGTAATGGGTAATAATTTTTTTTTTATAAAATAAAATTAATTTCTATTGATAACTTAGTGCGTCCTCGATCTCAAGGAAAACCAAGGATTGCCTCACGATGATCACAAACCATACATCATGGTAGAGTTGAGAACAGAACCAAAGTCGAGCACAGAAAGGGGGAGGGAATACCGTAAAAGAAAGAAAAAGGGTGCCGCTGTTTACGAAACAGAAAGATCCTGTACAAAGAATGTAAGGAACTAAATTATAAACGTTGTACTTTCTCTATCTATTAGCTTGTATATGATTAACTTGAGTTTCTATCTATTCAACATTCACAGTATCATTTATACAACAGTTACGAGAAAAGGTTGCCTACTGGTACATAAATCCTGGAACGCGTACTAACACTATGGGTCATCCATAAACAATATACTTCTTTTTAATTTTCCACTTTCCTCCATCCATGAAACACAATGTAGACGATTCACTTTGATTTCTCTGTCCAACTTTAGTGTAACTTTTCATATTAAATTGTGAATGGTATTTCTAAAATTTTACTTGTCTACGAATATTGTTTATACTATATTTTATTTCAATGTTTGAAGACAAAGATAGAAATGTTTAAGGTGACAATAATGCCTGATACTCCTAATAAAATTGTGAAATGAAAATTGATTTTTCTTGTATATTACTATAAATTAAATTCATATTTATTATATTGTAGTATTGGATAAATAATTTTTAAATTGTGTATGTACATCTGTAAAATATTTTTTCTAGTTAATTACACTTGTTGTTTATCGATTTTCTCTTTTTCACATATCTTATATTCAATCTGTTTCATTTTATTTAATATGCGGAAAAGGAAAATGGTGAATTTCACTCGACAATACCAACTATTTATATATCTATGGCAACAATATCTTCCTACACAAAGAAAAAGGATCTCATGAAGGTATGATTGCTCTATTTTAGATGTGGTCCGAAGTCACAGCTAATGATGCTGCAGTAAGAAAGGATGAAAGATTTCTGCATGTGCCTGACGGCACGAGAAAAGATAGCCTTTTGACGTCGTTAAGCACAGGCCTCACAAGTAGTTCTGAACTAATTGTAAGTAAGTATAAAGAAACAAATTACATAATAAAATTGTCTAAATAATAGATTACACAGCTGTGAAATCACTTTAAAAAAGAAGGGAACATATTATTCTCACACCACCCAATCATCACTGTCATATATGAATTATGTTCTACATTTACCATAAAATTAAATTGAATAATTTATATAGGCTATTGTTACAAGCAATAAATTCATATAAATACAATAAGTTAACATTAAATGCTTATTTATGTGTAGCCCTTTCAATACAACATTCTTGTACTAACTTTTTTAGTTTAATTAAAGAATTTTGCCAAATTTTTTGAATAATATGACTCCATTGCGGTGTATATGTGTAAAATAACTTGTATATTATTTATTAGCTATCGAGTATGATTTATTTACTACGAAATATCTGTTATTAACAGTAACTAAATATCTATTACATAGTAATAGTTGAAAAATAAATGACCAAAATTATGTTTGCTTACGTTATTAGATTTGTAGAAGTAGTCAATGATTACTACAGCATAAAAGTTTTTCCATGTGGGTTCGTTTTGTGTTAATATCCTTTGGTCTAAAACAAATTTAATTTTATGCATTAACAATTATTGCATAAAATTAAATTCATATCTTTTATCGGCAAATTATCAACCAAGAGTTACTTATAACCGAAATTTCTATGTTTATATAGTAGTTTCTCATAGACGTCAAAGCTTTAAACTTTGAAATATCTTGTTTGGTTGGGAATACAAACGTTTTGATGGCACCTCGTGATGTACCACGTAGGTAGCTTCGGGTATCATCAGCTCTTGCCAATTCCGTGCTTTCGTATCAACGTTTATTATGAACGCTTTCCTCTCCACTACTATACAGGCGCTACTTTGCGTGTGCATCAGTGGTTCAGTGTGTTTTTTGTTCTATTATATTAATTTCGACGGCTTATCTGTCAATATCGGTTCGTTTAAGTGGATCTGTTTTTCAAATTTTATCTGTATTTATTAATATTAAATATGAGTGACAGTGATTGAAAAAGTGATAGCGAGAATATAAAAGTTTCAGGACTAAGTGCAGCGCGACCCTTTAAAAAAATAAATTTGCTGAATAAGCAACAAAATACAAACCATAGTGAAATGCCTCTACCTTGTACTGAGCTATTGCAACATGACATACAATCAAGTTGTTCAAGCCAAAGGTTAGTTTATTGTTTAATCTCATTATATACTTGTTACTCATGCATGCTTTCTTTTTTTTCAACAATTCACATTACATTTTGTAGTTGACGTTAGAATGCCAGAAATCAGTATAACATCTGTGGACATGCACATCTTTCTGGTGCAACACTCTTCGCTTTTTGTGCATACAGGACGGAATCGAACATGCATCTTACCGCAAATAATAATAATTTCCTCCTTTTATTAGAACAACTTTGCCAAAGTAACTACTATAACTAAACTATATAATTGAAAATATACTTGTAAATAATATAAAAATAATGCAGAGAAAAATTTGCAAAATGTTCAACCAGTCGGCACACATGCGCCCATGCGCTGCATGTGTGTGCCACGTCCATACACGTGATGAACGGGCAAGAGATGTATTATTTGTAAAAAACTTATTTAGTCAGTTACCTACAAATGAAACTTCATGTTGCCTCTGATGCAAAGGTCGTCGACGGTATTATTATATTCTCCGATTTTCCACATTTAGGCAAATTATCATGTAAACGATAAACAGCACACAACATTACTCATGGACTCTCAGATTTTTGACTGTCAGGTCAAGTTTCACTACAAAGTTTTAGAGCCGAGCGATGTTATCTCTGCAAACTTCCCAACAATAAACCATGTTTGCATATTCCATAGCAGTGAAAGGCATCGTTATTAAACACTTCAATATTAATCACACACACAAGCTTAGTTTCAAAAACAATTTATAACAAAATACTTAAACCTCTAAAGCCGCGCGGACGGGCGTTCCTGGAGCGGACTTGTATTACATTGCGCCGATGCATGCGAACGTCTATAACGGGGGGAGGGCGAGTTTGGGAGCGCGCATCGTGTTACTTACAGCTAGGGCTGTATTCCGCACATTTACACGTTTACATTCGAGAGCTATTTTTTTCAGTTTTGCCAAAGTTGTTCTAAAAAAGAAGCAGATTATGAATATTTGCGGAAAGACGCATGATCTATTTATTCATACGGTATAAATATAAGAGTATAAGATGGATTTTATCATGCGTTTATCATGCGTCTTCTCACAAATATTCATAATCTCCTCTTATAAAACAGTATTGCCAAAGAAACAATAGTCATTGAATTAGCCGTTTCTGAGAAAAATTGCTTAAAACATCTACGTAGAAACGTAGGTTGTCAGAACGACATTTCTACGTAGAACATATACATAGAAATGTCGTACTGACAGCCTTGAAACCGCCGACGCGTACACCACGCCGCCATCCATCCGGTTGCGCCCGCGCTTGTAATCTGGCCGAACATTTATTAGAGTTGAGTCTATATTATTTGTATATATATTTTTAATGATATATGTTTGATATAGTTATTTTGGCAAAGTTGTTCTAAAAAAGAAGATTATGAAATAATTGAAATAATATCATATATATATATATATATATATATTGAGTTATAGGTGTGAGTAGTAAACTAATACAGGTACTGCAATCTCTATGTAGAGGCATCAGTGCCTATGTCAGAATAAATGGGGCATACACTCACTTGTTTGATATCCAAAGAGGTCAGATAGGAATGTGTAGCTAGACTGTGGGTAATTAATTTATTAATTTATAGCTGTCTGTATGACTAGATAGAGTACGAGTGTGGATTAAGAACGGATGAGCTGTTTGTTAAATGCTTGCTCTACGCCAACGACCGAGTAATCTTTGCGCCGACGGCGTGTGCGCTGCAGGAGGTGTTAACTAAAATGAATGATTATGTTAAAAAAAGAAATAGGAAAGTAAAAATCAACAAGACCAAGGCCATAGCGTTTTAAAAAAGCGAAAGCATGATTGAATGTGTTGTATTATAATAGAAAATTGGGTATGGCAAAAGAAACATTTCATATTTCTTCTGCCATCATGCAATTTTTCAAAGACACATACTATGCAACATTCGCATAATATGTGTCTTTGAAAAATTGATGCAGGAAAGCGGTCTGAAAGAAGACTGAATGTAGTGACTAAAGTAGAGAAATGTATATTTTGGTGGTTTGGTCATCCGGAAGGGATGAATTAAAGTAGACTAACAAAAGAAATTTACAGAGCGAATGTGTGTAATGGAAAGGCAGACTAAGGTCACCTAATCAAACCCTATGGAAACCAAAATGGTGGCATATTAAAAAAAACTGACCAAGAGCATGTCGGATCATGGTCATTATAGGGTTCCGAAGCCATTATTACAAAGAAATGCACTACAGATGAAAAAAGTATGTTGTTATACTTTTTCCATGTTTCCCGCACGGAATATAAGCACTTTAGTTGCTTATAACTAGAAAAACAAGTAGGTATATCGACTGTTACTATTAAACTAGTGTAAACTAAAGTGCATCAGCAAAAGAGCTTATCTTCATGGAACTTACGTCCTTATGTTGAGAAGCGCAGTTTTTCAGCAATAACTCAAAAACATGTTCCGACCATGTCATAGTAATTTTTGTTGAAAATATTTATTAAGAGTTACCGTCGTTATTTTATTAATATTTTTTGAACATGTGGTTTAGAAAATGGAGGTAGGGGACACATTTGTGCAACTTTGGAAGCGAATATTTCCAAAATTATTCACGTAATCAGAAAAATTGCTTAAAACCATAGTGTTTTTAAAATAACTGACGAAATATGTTCCACTCTTTGATATTTGCTGAAAATTTTTTTTCATTTTCTATTATATATATAGAGCCCCCCCCCAAAAAAAATATTTTTGTTATTTAACCACCAAACTAAGTAGCGGCTTATACAAGACACCTACTCTATACATTTTATCAATATTTTGTCTTGTAGTTTAAAGACTATAAGGGTGCCGTTTTCACCATTTGGGCTCGAAACCGTAAAAAGGCCAAAATTTAAGCACCTGAAACTGATGAGCATGCATAAAAAAATTGATGGATGTCAATGAAGCAAGATGATATGCAATGACGTACCATGTGGAAATCTGTAGTCTACAATTACTATTCTGTGGAATAGGGTAAATTTATAATAATAAATGATAATAAATATTGAGGTATAGATATAAAATTCATAGTGTAAAATAAATCAAATACACATTATATCGCTCAGATAAAAAAGCAACCTAATTTTACTTTGCATACCGTGTATTTACTTTATAATATTGTTGTTATTTAAAATAATATTTTACTAATTTAGAGCGAGTGATAGAGCTGCACTCAGAAAAGAACGCGATAGAAGGTACCGTGACAAGCATCAAGAAGAAATAAACCAACGGAGGAGAAACAATAGACTAAATCGACAAAGATTGCTTAAAACCGGTTATTCAAATTCAAATAGCACACAACCGATACAGCTTGGTGAAGCTTATAGCAATCAGTAAGATTATTATTTTCTTTAATGTAAAATAATGTTTTTGTAAATTTATATATAAATATTTTAATTATTTTTTTAATCACAATATTACAGAATGGATAAGAATACTCTCCGAAGGGAACGCGATAGAATGTATCGAGAGCGACACAGAGAAGTAATCAACCAACGAAGAAGAGAAAGCAGGCGGCATAAACTTAATATGCAGTGCAATTCAAAACAATTTGATATACAAAAAATAGTCAAAATAGACTGAAGTTCTAAATCCGAAGGGGGTGGCATAAGGAGGCACTCGTGACTCCTCTGGGGTTGTGTCCCGGGGCAGCGGTAAACACTTTCTAACGGCTCGTCTACTCGTTTGCCTCTCAAATGTGCTATAAAAAATGCCAGATAAACCACCAAGGGTGAATTGTTGGATTTTAATAGCTGTTCACTACACAACCCAAAGAAAGGCAAAATATTAGTTTTGTTGATCTGGGTCATCGATATATATTTTTATATTGAGTACTAAGTAAAATGTAATTTTATTTTATTCATATTAATTTAAAAATTGTTGTATTTTCAAACATAAAATTGACCAATTGCATGTAATAGAAGCACTAACATCTCCCGCTCATAGCGACTTTCAATATTACTTTGCTCATGGTAACTTGAAAGATTGTTTTGAAAATAATCAGTTTAGAAATGTTTGTTCAACCTGCAATAGGTTAGTAAGTATTTTTTTCAATCTACTGATTGAAAAAATCACGTTATTGTCAATAGGATCATTGTAAATATTTTATATTCATTTTGCATTTCATGATGTTCTTCTTCACTTGCATGTGATGATCTTACATGTCAATATATATTTTTTTTATCTTAGGTATGTCTTTCTTTTAACATCATTAAATTTTTGTACTTAATATAAAAAAATAATGTCGATGTTTGTTGCAAGTCTATCCATTAAACGTAACATATTTAATTTGCATTTTTCAACATAATTTTCATAGTAAAAGTTAAAAATATCTATGCCATAGAACAATCTCTTAAGGGTGTAATGCAGAACTATAGCATAGACATTACCTCTAGATTTTTGATTTACAGTAGTCACACACTAAAACACTCTGTGATGTAACCACCATCATTCTGTGTAATGAAATAATTTACATAAAAGCATCTAATAACAGATTCAATTGAGAAATTTGTAAAGATTGTATTCTCTCAAATTAACGAAGCAGGTATAACTCGTGCCAAATAACTCGATTCAGAGATGGCGACAAGTCAAGAGAAGCGCACGCGTGGCTTATGAGCGCTGACCTTTAATGCGCAGTGTTGGATTTTCGGGTCTGTTTGGCGGGGCGGGTGAGGCGCGACGGGAATACAAACGGCGCCGTTGCGTCATTAGTTGATCTCTTGCATACTGTTCGTACGAAGTACAACGCACGTAACGCTGCCGCTCTGAAATGCCTGCAAACGATGCAATGCGCAGGTACAACTCTACCCGACCCCGCTTTCTTCTTCCCCACGTTCCTATTTAACGCCATTGTCACGATTCTGTGACTAAACTCGCAGCGGCAGGGTTTCGTACTTTGTACTGTGTAATGTGTAAATCGAACATTACTCAAACCGAGTGCTCAGAAACCGTGGCAATACCTACACGACTTACTTAAAGTAGACTTGCATCGCCTCCGAGTGATCCTGACAATCGTTCATTGCGCAGGTGCAAGTTATTCGGCGAGAACTGTAGGCGTTGTCATTTGAAAAATGTAACCTGATGTAGTAAGACTCATTATCGATAATGTATAGGCATTACCAAAATAAAAACAAATATACTGTACTATTTCATTGTCTTTTATTTTCAAATCTCCATATAACTTCATTTTTATTATTACCATTAATGAATAGTGTACATAAATATTAATAGTCTGCAATATATATACACACTTGCCTGCAACATGCAGCATGCAACCCACCGCTGACCCTTGAATCTGCCTCTCCACGAATCTCTATCCAAATGATTCGAGGGTCAGCGGTGGATTGCATGCTGCATGTTGATGCATGTTGCAGGCAAGCGTCTACTATGGATTTCCGCGAATTAACACCTCACACACTACAATATATATACAATTTTATAAACATAAATTTATATGGTAATTGTTTTAGCGTCAATAATAATGTTACTTGGTTTGTACCCCTGTACTACAATTAAAATATTCAATATATATTTATGTTTAAATATTTTACATTTTTCATACATAGGTTTCAATCAAAGAACAATAAACATTTAATTGTATATTCCACATTGTTCAAACAAAATCCTAAGGAATGTTCCGTTTAGTTAATTATTTATTTTATGCAATTCTATGAGTATAGATCACAATATGCACAGAGTAAAATATCAATCTTTAAAAATTTGTTTTTACAAAAAAACTATAAAAAAATATTTATTATGATTCAATATCTGTATGTTGACAAGACATGCATAATCATTTAATTGCATTGAACAACTAATTCGTCATTGTACACCGCTCAAAATAACTTCAGACTCTATGAACCTCATTGTGTGTCGCAAAAAGAAATGCATATGGTCCGTCTGTTTCAATAATATACACTCTGATCAGACTTTCATAATGTGCCAAAAGAAGTATAACTTCAAAAATTATTTGTAGCGGTAGAAAAAACTCGGTCTATTAAAATACTTGCCTGTGACATGTAGTAACGTGTGGCATATGACCCACTGTCATTCCTCATCCTGCTGATTGAATATTGATTCGGGAGGAATCTAAATTGAATATTTATTTGCTGCAACCATCATATAAGACACATGCACACTTGATGGTTAGAAGCGCATCTGTTGGTGATTTTAATAATCATGTCACTCTTGTACATGTGATCGTTTAACCGTTTTTGCTTTATGGGCACGAAATGTACGTAAAAACTATATTCTAACTAATTGTCAATCAAGATAAATAAAAAATTTAGGACTCTCATAGGTGTTTGATATCTGTCAATTTTCTTGAAGGACTATTAAAACCGTTAAATGGGTATTTATATGGGAAGAGCAGATTGGAGGGTCAGCAGTTGATTGCATGCTGCATGTGACTACATGTCACAGGCGAGCGTATAATCATGTATATGTCTAATCATTAATTACTCTCAAAGTAACACTTTACACAATAAGTATTTACTTCTTCTATTCTCTATCTATTCTGTCTCTATTGTGTAAAATATTGTATTGTAAACAGATCATATCATTAAACCAAGTGTATCAATAGATGTCAATCATATCAATAGATATACTCGGTCCGTCGATTATAATAAAATATGTTGAGTTTATTCGCTTAGAGTTTACACTGTGTATATATGATGAATAGTTTGGAACGGCGACGTCGGATGAGAATCGAGAACTAGAAAGGCAATACGTCACTCCTGGTGCAGCGGAAACTGCGGCCGGCTGCTATAGACTGGCTGTGGAAGAAAAATGTGAAGACTTAACCGAAACCAATGACAATCTCGATGAAAATTCAAAGAGTGGTCAGTGGGAAACAATTATATATAAAAAAATAAGTGTATTTATACACACATATATACATACATACATATATATATAATCATATTATCGTAGTTTATACAGTGGAATCTCAATAACTCGAACCTCGTTAAGTCGAAATCCTCAGTAAGTCGAAAAAAATTGCCATTCCCTTCCGATGAACCCCTAAATACGCGGTATCTCGAATTATTTAGACTGTAACTCGAACAAAATGTTATTTCCCTACGAGGTATTGATAATACATATTTATACTCTATAACTCGAATTTCAAAAAGGAGACTCCGTAAGTCGTAGTTGGTAAAAAATAATGACGTCTTACTTGGAATTCCCTGAAATAATAGCAATAAATTCCAAAATTAATGTTCGGGTTCGGGGCTTCTAATCTATTGTTTTTTGTCTTGTACATGTGCAATGAATGAATACATCCCTGAAACTTTCTAAGTAACTCAGCTGTGAACGTTATGTTTGTTCCTTGTCGACACAGTCATATGCATCTCGAAGTTCTTGTTAAGTCGAAAACTCGTTAACTCGAATTTGTTTGCATTTCCATTGACATTCGAGTTATTGAGATTCCAATGTATTGGATATAATAATTGACATTGTTAAATTATTTTCCAGATGAAGCCGATACTCCATTGCTAATTGATCAAGTGTCGATTATTAATGATGGAATCATCGTAGAAGAGTCATCTAATGTTGATGATCCATTACGTTTAAATGATGCGCGAGATCGCAACGAAGATGTCATCAGTGAAGATTCATCGATTATGGAACGCACTTCGCGTAACAACGAAGAGTTGAAGTCGTCAAAGAAACGCGTTCGCAAACTCCTCGCGAATCGGAAACAATCAGCCAAGAGCCGCAAGGGGACGAACCAAGAAGCCCGACCGCCGAAACGCATGCGCCGCGCCACAAAAAAGAATAGTCTCACCTTCGAGGGTAAACACTCGTACAGTGAAAATACAACAAACGAGAATTGTACATCTATCGAGGTGAGATTCACACTGCATCCTTAAAATTAACTATTCACCTAGCACAGGGTTAACAGACAGAGGTTATAGATTTGATTGGAGTCCCTGGTTATGCGTCCCTGGGCTAAATGATTGTGCATCATTACCCTTGTCAAAAAGTTGTTGTATACAGCTGTACAATGTATATTTTTAGTTCAATAGTTGCAATTTTCTCATACTAATGCGGTGGATAGAAGAATTAGCATCCAAGCGGTAACATTGGAAAAAAATGTTAGCGAGCAAATAGATGAGAAGTCCCACCATACTACACAATACCACACTGTTATCTTCGATATTCATCAACTGTCGACAGTGTCAAAGTTTATTTTTATTACAGTGTAATTAGAAATATTTTTCTACAATGCTGTTGATAACAAATAATTTTTTATGTACTCACCCCAGAAGGCTTCTATTTTTCACTACTCTTTGATAGGCATGCAAAGATCTAAGCCAAGGTGAAAATGGCTTCTTTGTATATTCTACATATTGGTTTCATGTTTGTGCAGACTAAGCTTTACTATATATATACTATAGAGACAGTAACAATGTAGTGGTTATGTCGGCTTAAGTACAATATTTCTAAATACGGTTACTAAATTATTTTATTGTGACTCGCCTGAGCTGCACATCGATCAATACAACGTTAAAAGAAAATCGTCTGTATACATTTTGGAAATCTATTTATTTAAATCATTCCCAGATGTCTATTTATCCAGGTGTATCTATGGAAAATAGTATTTTCAGAGAAACACTGTTGAACCTATTGTCTCGCTATGAAATTAAATATGTCCTGATTCACTAATATTGTGGAAAAATCATGGATATTAGACTTAGCAAATCTTATCACCATCAGAATATGCCTTTACTGTAAGGAGGATTACGGAATCCAAACATACGAGTAAAGGTTTCAAGCACGTGATGAGCAAATGACTGCTCTTCAATGAGTCCAGCTCCAGACAAGCATGTGGCATCTACAGTGGTAGAATTCAGATGATGGATAATTCAAGTCATCTTATCGTACATGACATTTTTTATTTAAAATATATGTATTATTTGGAAGGCAGTTCTAGCACTGTCTTTGAGCTAATTAGTTCCAATATTTTTAATACTTATATGCGATACCATATACAACTGGGCGTATCGCCTTATGGTATATGCAGTGGTTAAGGAGCTTTCGGAGGCTAGAGGTCTCGGCGGAGGCGGGACTCATCCAGCGGTAGTTTCTACAAAATTAGGAGCGCACCGTTTCCTCGACAAAAGACTATCCTCTCGCTTGCATCATTTGTTACTTCGATGTTATAACACTATCACGATAATCATGGCTGAAAAGGAAGTTTGTTGTGGGGCTTTTGCTACTATGCCGCGATTCGAGAAGCAGTGTTAACGAAAATCAATGGGTCTGCCGTCAAATGATCGTATTTTAGTATTAACTAAATATTGTGTTACAAATATGAAACTCCTATTACATTACTCAATATTAAGTGCCCTGTGGGAAGGGTGATCATGGCCCTTGCAGCGATTATTAAACTATTCCAATAATAGATCGCTAACTCGGTTCAAACGTAAATATCGAGAGAGTTGGACGTATTTTTTTGTCATGCTGAAGACGCTATCGACCCTACATAAATGTTGTATTGGTTAAAGAAGCCGTAACAATATACAAAATAAGTGGATATAGATTTGAGTGTAACAGTATTTGTAATTACCGTACAACGTCAAAAACTATGTCGCTGTGAAATACGTCAGGAAGGCGTCGCAACGGCGTAAAATAGGAACGCGGCGGGGCAGAAGGAAGGGTCGGGAAGCGTAATACCTGCGCAGTATATCATTCGCAGCCAATTCATAGCGGCAAAGTTTCGTGTGTTGTACTATACTGAAAATACTTTCAAATATACAAATTTAAAAAATACAGTTAAAATGTGTTTAACTATTAAACATACCGCATACACAACATATTCAAACAGAGTTTGAAGCACACCCTTAAACTCTCATTTGAAATAGTTAACTGCTGACTGTTAAAGTTAAAAACAGAACATGTTAAAACATAGGTAATGTTAGAGACGTTGTCTTTTGCGACATTAATTTAATGTCACAAATGTCAATATCTTTAAGACTAACTCATCCAATTGCCAATTGTGAAATTAAAACTGCGTATTTTGACTGCGTTAACTTAAATTATTTCAAATGAGAGGTTGAAGCACACTGCTGTTAGTGTCTATGAACTTTGAGGACAATGGCAGGAGAGGAAGAGACAATAAGACATTACGTATGCTCACAACCGCTCTACGCGCACTGTCCGAGCTCTCTAACTGCCCTAAGTGTCATTACATTAACCAATCGACAGAGCGCTTAGATAACTAAGGAGATTGGAACAAGTCCAGCACCCTAAATTGGAACCCTTACTCCCCAAGTTTTATTGTACCGCCCTTAGAGTAAGTGAGTCCCTCATACAATAATGTAATATCCCTTTTAGTGTACTTTTTAATAAATTTAAAAGCTATAAATGTGAATATTGATTTATTTTATTCATATTGATGACATTTTTGGCATATAGTCGTTGCATGATATATTTGTTTTTCCTAAAAGGTGTTTTGTACAAATAGCAAAAGTGATACCTATGATTTGGCAACACTATTTATTTTCTTTTTGTATGCATAAATTAATACGATTTTGGAGAACGCTAACTTTGTAGGTCTGACTTGCTCCTGGCCAGATTTTTTATTTTCATTCGTTCACAGGAAATTGTTTTGGTAATATGAGTTGGTAATATTGACTGCAGATACACCACGGTCTTCCGTCCGATCAAGAAACGACAGAAGAAAATGCAAATAAGTCACTACAAGCGTCCCAAGAGTTAGACAACAGGACTGCTAACTTGGAGGACACTTCAGGTCAAAATCATGTGGAGGCCACTCAACAACCGGTAAGTGTCGTGATCATTTGGTTTTTCAATGGAGACAGATATTAAAAGTTTTGTGCTCACATGAAAAGTTGTTTTTTTGGTGTAAATAAAATTAAATTTGTTTTTGATAAATTAAACATTATTTGTGCAAAATTAAGAATGGATTTAATGTCTGAATGTCATTAGTATGTGTTTTTATTTATAATTATTACTTAATGTAAATATTGTGTGGGTAGTTTAATAGATAGTATGAATAATCTGATAACGATCATAAACAGCTCTTAACTTGCTCTGGGCTAGTATGGAGACCATGGGTCCTAATGGCTCAATCTAGAATGAAAAGAACATAGAAGACTATACCTTATTGATAGAAGGATCCTGACACTATACAAATAACATGAGCATGTTCATTCAAGAACTTTCAAATATTGACCAATTTCAATATAATTTATTTAATATCTATGCTGAAAGAAAAAAAAGATATTTATTTATGAGGTACTAGCTTTCGCCCGCAGCTTCGCCCGCGTGGACATAGAATGAATTATTTTATCTTGTTATATTGATCTAATAGGCTGTCAACTATAACAACGTGTTCGGTATTTGTATTTGCATTCAGCATATGTATTTTATTTCTTCCTTTGATTCCAATTGTAGTCCTGTTTCTAGTAGACTCTTTGTTCTTCAAAATACACATAGTGTGAAAAAGTAGTAACGAAACAGGATAAAAACTAACGATTATCATCCGAAGTTTCATCAAACCGTTGAAATTTATACTGAAATATTTTCTGAAAACGTCCAGAGTAGTTTTTCTCAAATATCTTCAATGCACAGATTTCTTCTCTCTGCCGTCTTATTCTATGTATGGATTACGTTATTCGCATTCGCATATCGAAATTGCAGCGCTCTAGACGCGAACAGGACCCCCGGCGAGCTGCGGCGCCGATTTCCACTCGCGACATGATCGTCTCCAGGTCTACGGCCGACGGCAAGAGGCTGTTGGCGTGCGGACTGTGCAACACCGAGTTCAGGTTCATGAGCAGGATCACGAAGCACCTGCGCAGCCACACCGGCGAGAAGCCGTTCAGATGCGAGGAGTGCGACGCCAGGTTCAAGCTGCCGCACCATCTGACCCAGCATCGGAGGACGCACACCGGCGAGAGGCCGTACCGGTGCGACCTCTGCGACATGACGTTCAGACAGACTGCCCATTTGATAATACACAAGCGCACGCACACCGGCGAGAAGCCCTACCGGTGCGGGATATGCGGCGCAAGGTTCAGGCAGTCCGGCTCGCTCACCTACCACGAACAGAAGCACGCCGGCGAGCGCAGGGAGTACTGCTGCGACATGTGCGACGGCAAATTCAAGGACGCCGACGGCCTGTCGCAGCACAAGCGGACGCACAAACGGGAGGGGCTCGAGTACGGCGTGTATCGTGTCAAGTTCAAACAGTCGCGCCCTCTGGTGGGACACAGGCGTGCGATGAAAGTTTTTCAAGTTGTTGGATTTTAATGCAACGGTGAACATGCATTTATTTAATTCCATTATCGTTGTGTACACTCAAATGAATCTTTGTGTACAATATATGATTATATATTATTATCAATAAAGTGACGAAAGAATAAATTTAATCTGTACATGTAGGTATATGTTTCACATGGAATACAAAAATGTGATGCAATTTACGTGAAAAGTAACCTTTGTTTATGGAAAAAATTGCTTGTTTATCAAATAAAACATATATTTTTAAGATAAGCTATGTATGGTAGATGATAATCCATTTTTTTGTTTCCCATCAGCACATCACAAATCTGAAAAATATTTATTTTATTCTTAATCTACTTGTCATAGTAATTTTTTTTTTCTGATAACAATTCTAATATACTTTTTTAAAATGCTGTCTCGTTTATGTTAAGTTAACCTAAAACTGTTTTCGCTACTCAGTTAAATAAAAAGTTATCCTATAACGAAATCACCGCAGAACACCTATTTACATTATTTTGATTTTACGGTATCATATCAAAATGAAAACTGGGTTCCTCATGTGGTTTGAGCGAACTTTAGATTGGACCTCAACCTCAGTTCTTGGCATTCAGATAGATATTAGAATTTTTTTTAATGTTACAGTATGGGCATATATTAAACCGTAAGAGATAGAAGAAATCTGTATTTAGAAACTTTTGTTCTTTTTTGATAAAAATGAAATTTGCATTATTAATCTATTGGTCAAGTGCGACATAAAAAAATTCATGAATTTAACAATGCATCTGTTGTTATATTCGTGAAAAATTTTTTTTACATCAATCGACTTTTCTTTATCGCGAACAAAACATTCTATTGAACCAAAAAAAATCCAAACACGGAAAGTTGGTTACATTTTGAAAAAACTATTCTTATGTTATGCAAGTAAGTAAGTACTAAGATTTAGTAAAATTTGTGAAAATAAAAATCGAAATAGTGTGTTCATATGTAGAATTTTATTTCAGATTATATTAGGAAAATTTGAAGAATATTTCTCGCAGTCTGGTCACACAGTCAAGCACGTTTAAGTACACCAGGCGTCGCTTTTTCAAAGCGACAAGTGATGAATATTATTCAGAATATTCAATACACTGCTTTTTAATTCTTCTAATGTGTTGTTTCTAATTTTGTACACTACATTTTTTAAATAGCCCCAAATGTAAAAACCCAGTGGCGTCATATCTGGAGATCGTGGAGGCCATTTTGTAGGGCCTGTCCCGTTTAAAAAAAAACGTTGTGTATACCATTGAAGTTTGGTGAACCAATGATTTGGGGAAAACCAACTAAGCGGTTGTTATTTTTAACTAAATCTTTTGATTTTATTGCGAAACACAAAGATGAGATAAAATGTGCAGATGTTCCATCAATGGCTAAGCCCATGCTGCATTAGGAGGACTTACCAGTTCCCAAACCATTCAGCAAAAAGTGGCGAAAACCAACAATTCGAAACTTGTAAGACAAAGATAATGAATAATATTGAATATATGAAAAGGGTTTTGAATTTTCATTGGTCAGGTACGATGCATCCAATGTTGCGATTGGTGGAGTCTTGAGTTTTTTTTTATAGTTGTCGCATAACATGAAGATCAGTATTGCTGTTTTGATGAATATAATACCTTGTGCATTCAAATTTTAAGGTATTCTGTCAGAAGCGTAGCGTGCCTTGGCGGGGCCCCGTATAAAAAATTGTTAGAGGGCCCTTAGGAAAGGTAAAGATTTCTCATAAAAGAAAAAAAAATTGCATAAAATTAAAAGAAATATTTATTCATCATAATTATCTATTTGTCTCTTTTCCAATTTTTTTACATACAATTCAAATCAAATTCAAAATAAATATACATATATATATATATATAAAAAAGTTGTGTTAGTTACAGCATTTATAACTCGAGAACGGCTAGAGCGATTTTTGGGATTTTTTCGGATTCGTCTGTGCTCCGGATAACAAAACAACCATTAAAAAAATGAAAAAACTTCATTAAAAAATAAGTTATGATCTTAATAATTTTATTCATACATTAAGTACTAAAGGGAGGTACATTAAGTACGCCATCTTCGTCGTTGCCATAGCAACAGTAATTATTTATGTGCGGCGGATTACATTAATATTTTTTTTCTTTCACTGTCAAATCGATCATAGTACGTCTGTCATTTAAAGCCAAAAAGTTCAAACTTCAACCTTATCACTTCAACGTGCTTTCTTAGTTCATGATTGCTGTTAGGGAATGCTGCCAACTTTCGAACGCACGCTTTACGCGGGAAAAAAAATTGCCTTTTTTTGACTTATGTCATTTGTGAAACAAAAAAAAAATTGGGAAGTTTTTATTAATTTTTGCTTACGCACGTTGGGGGCCCCGTATAGTTGATACGGCGGTAGCTACGCCCCTGTATTCTGTTCATGTTCATGTGACTGTCGTCTAAGCCAGCCATCCCCAACTTTTCCTTTTTCCAGGCTCCATGAACGTATACATGGGATTTTGTGGGCCACAGTCACGACATCTAAAATTGAACCATATAAAAAAAATCATTCCCAAAACTGTCACAGTTGAAAAAATGTTAGAACTCTCTTATTATTCAATAAAATAAAATTGATAGGGCAAACTCTTGTTGATTTTGATAGTCAATAATCAATTGCTTTGTTAAATGTCTCTTCTGTATTATGTATATGAAATGTAAATAAATGTAGAAGTTTATCTACATTTATTTATGAAAAAAAAATAAACAATAATGTGATTTATGAAAATGAATTTTTTCAATTTAACAATTTCTGAAGAACTAAGTTAGTATGCATTACATGCAATCCTTAAAACGTTGTCCAAATGTGAGTCGGCAAAGCGATTTTGGTAAACGTTTTTAGCATACTTCAACTTAAATTGTACAGTTATTACAACAGTGTGTAACTGATATGTAGAAAATACCAGTATTTTAATTAACTCACAAATCATAGTAGATGCATGTTTTTAAATTGTTTATTCAATCATCAAAAAGTACAATGTCTAACATTTCTGTCACAGTAAATTTGTTATCTATTTACCATGCTTCTATCAAAGCTACTATTTTAATTGTGGTTTTACAATTAGATTTAAGATAAAAGATCCTAAATCTAAATTCTTGAAGCCCCGTTGGGTATATCGCGATAGTTGCAACGGAAATAAAGAATCTTCAAGCTTTTATTACAACGCATGGTGCTCTTAGACTCATATTCTACAAGCCCCATTATAGAAATAGTCTGTATACATCATAAAATATTTCGTAAGTAAATCTACGACCTTATAAACATGGCCTTTCTCACTAACTAATCCATTTCATCGTATGCATTTTTGGACAAATCTACAGCATCTTTGGTGCTTTCGATTCCAAATTATTAGAATCTGTCAGAGCATAAGTTTTCATCTCATATGACGTTTTCGCCCTTAATATACTATGTCATAACAAAATGCTCAAGTTAAATATTCGGTAAGTGCGACCAGGGTTTTCATTTCAATATTAAAAAAAAAACTCATGGTTTTGTTCTTTAATATTCGAGAAGTGTTTGAATTTTCATAACAATTGTCTCTTTATACCATATCTTTTAAAGGGATCAATATTGGTCCCATTACAAGTTATTTTTTAGAGCTATTTATATAGGCAATGTCGCTTTGAGTAGTCAGGGATCAAGGGATCCTGTTAAATTTTATATTAACCACGGAAAAGTATACCAATAATTCTGGACAGTTTTTCAATCTATGGTCATTATCATTTTGGTGCCCACATTTATCAATACTCTAACCAGAGACTTTTTATAGGATAAATGCGGTTCCACCGATGCTCCTAGTGTTTTGTCTATGATTGGACTTTGACTCTGTATCGAAGCCGTCGTCGAAGCTAGTATCCTGCAATATGAAAGTCATTTAATACCACGTCCACTATATGAAAGAAAAAGATGTTTATAATATGTACATCACTATTGAAATGTTATATCTGAAAATATTTTTAAAAAATATTGTCAAACTATACCTTACTGGATAAAACATAGGCATTTAATAAAGTAACCAAAAAAAAAACAAAAATGAAAATAGTAACACATTTTTTTTCAATCTGATTCCAAAAAATTAATCCTCTATCCTCATCCAAGAACAGAAATAAGCCATTATCAAAATTATCAGTATTACAGGTAGATAATTATATATTATCTGATATACTATTGTATTAGATTTCAAGAATATGTAAATGCCTTTCGAAGTTTACTTAATTATAAAAAACAAATTTCAACATTACTTTAAAAATGCAGATCAAGACAGGTCTGTGACCAAGCATTGTTGGTTGGTCAGGGATCTGCCTTGTAATCATATAATTTCTGTTATTCTATTTTGTTTTCATGACCAAAGCTAGAAATGTGATTGTACTTAAATAGAACTTTTCCAAAGTATGAATAATTGTATTTGCATTTTAAAGAAACTGTAAAATTTTTATTTTGAATAAATTCTCATTGAAAATAAAAACACAAAAGTTTATTAAAAGAATTTTATTTACTTTATCAGTTCATAAAAGTTTCTATTGAAAAAAAGTCATTGATTTTATTTATTAACATAAATTCTATAAAAAAACACTTTAAAGTATCTGTGATAATTTTCATTTGGTTAGCAATAAATAATTAGTTTAGTTTTAGGTTAAATATTCCAAATTAATTTGTTTTCAGTGATGAAAAATGCAAATAAAACAATAATAAAATTTCAAGTTTTTAATTACTTTTATATTAATTAAACTGCATTTTTTTATCTTATTTGTGACAACAATAATGGAGGTAGATAGAATTTTAGAATAGGTTAATTCAAAATCAATAGGGAATCATTTTCGGTAAAGAAGCTATCATTGCATTGGTAATGAAAATTTTTAATTTAAACAGCAATCAAGCTGCTTGACTAGTTATGATCAACATATGTGGAAAGGGGTTTGTAGTAGAGAAATTAAAAACGATACTTCCTTGGTATCTAGACCTTAAAAACATAGGAAAACTTAGCACTATTTCTGAACTGAAATCAAACCGTAATAAAGGTTAATTTTAATGCGAAACTTATAACACTGAATCTTAGATAGGAAAGGACGACAAAATTTTCCTACATATGGTTTTACAATTACTGTTTATAAAAGGACAATACAGAATATTTAGATAAATTATTAACTATACATTAAAATTACGATTTCATTAACATAAATGTTAGATTAATTCATATGAGTAAAAAATAAACATTAATAACTATTCCTATTATTTAATTTAGAAACTGAAAAACCCAAAGAGAATAGTAAATCAGTGATTGATAGCATAAGACCAAGGCACAAGACCATTTCTTACATGCTTAGTGGACCAAAGGGAAAACCCATAACCACAGAACAATAATATACCATAGACAATACGAAACGATAAAGTGCATTATTAAGCCACAAGACTAACTACGTAAATGTTTTTTGTATTACTCTCCAAGGCACGGAGTAAACGTGTTAATTAGGCTTAAGTTAAGAAATTCGGGGAAAATTCATCCACTTTGAAGTTCGAACTCAGGTCTTCCTGATTCGAAAACTACATTTATACTCCTAAGACAACACTGTTCTTGATTTATAAAAAACAACTTAATTTCGTTTATAAGTAGATTCGTTTAATTATAGTCATATTAATAAATAGGGATTTATTAACATTATAATTTTCTTAGAGGAAAGAAAAGGGTCATATTGATTTGGACAAATGTCAAAATGACATCAAATAATAATCTGATTTGTCTGTGTCCAAAACGTCAAAATAGTATAAATAGTGACATACGGTGTGTATATTTGTAAAATTAATTTATTCAAATTGAACAGAAAGAATATAGTTTATAAATATATGGTATAAAATTGTCTACTAAATTGTCCTGAATAATTTACACCGAGTATGGAAGTGGCGGTACCTGTGGATAGGACTGCACCGAAAATAATTAAACCGAATGAAATCTCCATCAGAACGGCTTCCCAGAATAATTGCGAACCCGAACTTCTACGGCCTTTCGCATCCAAAGTTCACGTGAGTTCGGTTTCTTGGTACGTCTATGTTTTGCTAAGTGTTATTGGATATATTGGAAAAAATATTTCTCTTTTAGTTCCCCAAAGATCAAAATCAGACTATAAAGACTGGTATTGATTTTCAAGTCACTAAATAATCAAATGGGGATGGAATGTAGTAGAGGTAGGAAGGGTTGAATTCCTATTTCGATAATGGTCGAGCAGTCAAAACAGTTTATAAACATTACTTATTTTCATAAAATAGAATTTATTTGTCTGAATGTTTTAACAGAGTATATGATATAACTAAGAAACAAGCTGAAAAATATATCAGAGCCAAAAAAAGAACACCATTTGTTATGGTAAATTGGGGGCCTTTTAAAAATCTGACTCTATAATAATGTATATGAATAAAAACCACTTTTGTGATAGACATTTAGAGGCGGATCCAAGAGGGGTTGTTATGATTCTGATCCTTCTTGGGCTGAGTCTTTGTTTTGTAATTAAATTGGAGCCTATCCTGACTGGACCGTGTCTGTGTGATCCTCCGACTCGAAGTCTGGATCTACCCTTATGGGTATACCCCTTTTATTTGACTGTTTATGTACATCGAGCTTGAACTCTATGAATGAAAAAATGTATAAAACTTTTATTGTTATTACTTTTGCTTTATTGTTATCGGGAACCACAGATAGGCACTGATGGGAACCTGGTCATCTCCAAACCAAATTTCATAGATATGAATAAATTATTCATCAAAGATAATCCCAACATAGAACTGCAGAACATCGTTGACCCACTAGAACTGAATCAGAAATATCAACCTTCGACTTCTCTGCTCACCGCTAAGGTTAGTTTTTTTATTCATTATAGATTCCAATCATTCTAATATTTTACAATTAAAGAACTGAATATTCTAGTGATCTGATTTCTTTATTATTTTAGAACTTTTAAAAGTCAAATACTCTTTTTATCAACGTGTGGACAAAATCACAACTGGTCCTTATTCATGATAATGTATTCAAATGGAAGGGATATCATAGATATATTGGTATCATTTTGCATCATGACACATTTCAGGATCACAATGCGAATTGCAGGGGCGTGCATAGAGATTCAAACAGGGTATGTAAAGCTAAAAAAAACTTACCGGTTTCAGCATTGTTTCCGTTATGCATAGTATTAAGATACTTACGATCATGTCGATGGGCCACCAATTGAAACAATGCTGAAAGTAGTCAGTTTTTTTAGCTTTTCATACCCTGTCTGAATCTATGTGCACGGCCCTGGTGAATTGGAATTGTGACTGAAACAGAGATTGAGTCGTATATTATAATTACGTTGAAGCATTGATCTTTATATTTTTATGTACGTATTCTCATTAGTATACAATAATGCAGAAATTTCAATGCAATAATGAAGATTAATCATTTTTTAAATCAACAGAATTAATGTAATAGAAATGAAAAAATAGTTTAGAAAGCGGGTCCCCTTTAAATCAGTTCTGCAAAAGTTAAAAATACGATCATGTGTTATAAAATCCATTATTTTGCCTTTTTTTTTTTTAAATTGATTTTAGATTTACAGCAAGTAATGAAATTGCCCATTGAAAATGGATGTCCAATTCAGTGTTAAACTATAATTAAAAAAATATATGATTTAACTAGCTTTCTGTGATGGTTCAGCCGTGTTGAACATAGACTGTGTTCCCTCATCTCTTATATCAAAAGATCTTGCTGTCACTCCCGCATTTCAATTTCTTTTCCTGCTTTGGGTGTCAATTCTGCTCCTTGTTCTGCTTACGATTATACACACAAATTTTTATAAATAATAGAACCCTACTCCCCCTTTTATTGTGAGAAATGTGTCTCACGATTTATAATAATATTAATACCAAATTTTATAGTCATAATAGAATTTTGATTGAGCAAGCATATCGTGGCATTGGAAGCATTTCACATATGCAGCGTGATTATGGTCATATTATTTGTTTTTAGTGCCTTTCTTAATGATCGTTAATGAGATCTTGTTTTCTTAGGATTAAAATATTATAGTTTTTCTATCAGTTATAGGTTGTTACGTAAAGATTTTAGGTATATGTAAAGAACAGCGTGTCTCAATCAAAGTTCACTCATTTGCTTAAATTCAGGTTAATAGTATCACTTTGAAACCATACAGCATTTGATCTTGACCACTGGCAAGTCGACCAATGGGCTTTTAACTCGAAACTAAATTAAACTTTACACTTAGTACCTTGGAGGCACGTTAAGCCACCTGGGACATTATCATTTTAATGTCTTCAGCCCCCAACTCTAACTGGGCTAGTGTGGGGACTTCAGGTTCGAGTTTTTTAATCTGGAATAACTGACAAAAATTTATTTTAGAATCAGGGTGTATCACAGATTATAATAGTGATCTGGTCCAATTAATATCTGATCCTAATTCAGCGTGAAATTGCAGGTGAATGGTTCGAATACAATGCTACTTATCATGTCCAACTCTGTTGTGAAGCACGAGGTACCTGACCAATCTGATGTTATTGTGAAGAAAAAGGAAGCCGCAGCAGATGGGGACACTCACCAACCTGTTATCACTATGAAGCAAGAGGAAACCATAGCTGATGAGCACAATGTGCCAATAAGAAGTCAGCAACAAACGTCGCACTCTATACAGGTAGTTGTTATAATAGATGGATTCATGGATAATGATACTTGGTCATCATATTAGAAATATTTAAAAAAGCCTTTTCAGAAAGTATGTTGAAAGTTGCATTGTTTGAAAAAATGTTGAAACATGGCATCCATAAAATATTGGGTGTACAACTTTGCTTCAGCTGTTTTTTTTTCGAAATTCAAGGCTTTATTGTAAAAAACTGGTTATACATTTATGATTCAAAGTATTATCCATCGCTGGCCACTACTTTCTCCCATCTTTTGGGCAGCATACGAATCCCGCGGTGAAAAAACTGGTCATCTTTTGAAGTGATCCATGAATGGATCAGTGTCAGCCAGACCGTTTGCCATTGATCGAAACAAGTGATAGTCTGAAGGAGCAACATCTGGAGAATACGGCGGATGGGGTAGGACTTCCCATTTCAACGTTTCGAAATATGTCTTGACCAGTTTCGCAACAGGGGGTTGAGCATTTCATGTCTCTCGTTGTATTGCGGCCGTTTATCTTTCAATGCTCAGCTCAAACGCATTAATTGCATTCAATAACGATCGCCTGTGATTGTTTCAGTCGGTTTTAACAACTCATAATACACTACGCCGAGCTGGTTCCACCAAATACTGAGCATGAGCTTGGAACCGTGAATATTCGGCTTGGCCGTCGACGTGGAAACATGGCTGAGTAATGCCCATGATTTTCTGCGCTTGAGATTATCATAATAAACTCATTTTTTGTCCCCAGTCACAATGCAATGCAGAAATCCATATTTGCCTTGCAAGCAGCTTTTCATCTCTCGACTTCAATTTGTACGGCACCCAATGTTCTTGTTTCTGAATCATTCCCATGACTGTCAGGCATATTGAAATGGCTTGTTGCGTCACTGCTAATGATCCTGCCAATTCTTGTTGCGTTTGACACGAGTCTTGATCAAGTAATACCTCCAATTTTTCATCTTCGAAAACCTTCCCTCTTCCATAGTCATGCTGATCTTCAATGTCAAAATCACCGTTCTTGAAGCATTGAAACCACTCTTGGCACGTTCTTTCACTAATAGCAGCCTCACCATAGGTATTTGAGAGCATTTGATGAGCCTCAGCCGCAGATTTCTTCATATTAAAGCAGAAAATTAAAACCTCCCGCAAATGATTATTGTATAACATCTACGATTTATTTATTTCGACTACCACTTGCCGTTACAGCCATCTATTGCAAAACGGCAGAATCAAAATTGTACAGCTAATAGTTAAATTAGATTTATGAAAAAAATGCAGTTAGTAGTGATTCAAAATTGTTTATAACCATTAAGTTAAAGTTTATGGTGTTGGGTTTTTTAACCACAGCGACAATTTTATGTCGCTTAATAAACTATAAGAGTGATATTTATTTACCATTCAATATGTATTGTAACATTATATTAAGCCCATGCTTGTAGTATTAAATAAAAATGGCTATCAAAAAATGATATTTATTTTAAGAATATTAAAATTTTATGCTAATATTATATTTTATTTAAATATAAATTAAGTATTTATTCTTGTTTATATTGAAATTTGGTTTTATTATCAACATTGTATAAGTATCCATTTTTTATTTTAGTGTTTGGTTTGTCTTGTGATATTTTTGAGCAAATTTTTGTCTTTAAAGGGTAACTCACGTGTACATCCACGACGACGGAACCTTCGACATTCACGAAAATCCTCAAAACCTACACACACATTGCATAACAGCATAGATATTATTAAGTGTGAGACTGCGGAAAATGGTAAAGCGATGCTGAGTGTCAACGGCATCCTCAACAGTAGCATGCTGTCCAGGAGGAGGAGGAGCAGAAAGCACGATCTGAGGAACGCGACCCTCACACGCTACAAAGTGTTCCAATGCAAGTTGTGCAGCTCTAAATACTTGACTCTGAAGAACCTCAATATCCACAATCGACAGCACAACTGTGAAAATTTGGTGGTCTGCGATAAATGCGGCATCATATTCCTGGGTAGTGATTCTTTTCAGATGCACAAGTGTAAATACACGAGTAAGGCTATATTAACATGCAAACTGTGCGATTCGAGGTTTGAAACACCTCTTAAATATTCGAAACACGACTGTCAAACTCGCACCACTACCAGAGTCTTCAGCTGTGAGATCTGTCGCATCGGCTTTACGTCACTTCTGAAATACAAAAGGCACAGACGCACGCACACAGATAGGAGTTTGTTCTGTTGCAAAATATGCAACTCCATATTCAAAACGTCCAGGCAGTTCCTCGACCACAGCCGCATCCATACGGGTGAGAAGCCGTACACTTGTGACACATGCCTCGACACATTTAAGTCGCAGTACTGCCTCAATAGGCATCGTGTAGTGCATAAAGGTGTCAAACTGCATTACTGCAGTATATGCAGGGCGGCTTTCAGAAACGTTTTGGGATTGGCCAGGCACAACCGCACGCACATAGACCAGCAGTCGAATGTATGCGTTAAATGCAATGCAAGATTCTCCACCACTGACGAACTAGTCCAGCACAGCGTTGTCCACGATGGAGAGAAGCCGTACATGTGTTACATGTGCAATGGGACATTTTATTTCGCACACAACTTGGACCAACATCTGCGCCTGTCGGACTGTGCTAGTAAAATTAAAAATGAATAAATTATAATATAAAATATAGATGTGGTTTTCTAATGCATGGTATTCGAATGCCAGTTTAAACAATGTTAAACATGGTTATTTTTATAAATGATGTTCTATAACTGACGTTTGGCGATTAACAGACGACAGGTAGATTTGAGGCAGCGAATGAAATGCACATACGCGACTTAAACTTACCAAGTGGGTTATGACAGGTTATAAGATACACTTTTAATTTCAATTTGAAGTGTGCGCTGTTACAGTGAAGTGTATTTTGATCGCAACAACGGAAAATGTCCACCAATTTGACATAAAACTGTGCATCTTCAAATTATTGTCCAATTTAATTTGGTGATTGAATAGCATGTTTCAATCTATTTTTGTAATACTTCGATGATATGTATATGAATTTTTTATTATTAATAGGAACCTATGCGATTTGTGTGAGACTTGATTAGGATTTTAAATGTCGTCTTCATTTGATTGCATCTTGATTATGTTGAACTTAGATGTTAGCAAATCAATATGTTTAAAATGCCATATTAATATTGTCTGTAAATATGCAATATGGCATTCCATATTCGACATATTGCTTCATTTAATGTTATACGTTTATAATCATTTACGAAATGAAATGTGCGACATTCACTATCATATGAATAGTTATATTAAAAAATGTCCGCTAAAGTGAGTAACGACATATTTTCAGGATTTGAGCAAAAACAACAATAGTGACAATTTTTTGTTGCTGACTATTCTTGGATGCGAGGGAATGAGCACATGAGTTGTTTTAATTTTGAAATAAGATCTTTGTGATATTGTTAAGACAATTAACAAATTTCCCCGTTTCTATGCGATTTTGATATATAGATATATTTTTTGTTGAGAATGACTTAAATGTCTGAATAAGCGTGAAAAACTTAACTGTAACATCAAGAAAAGAATAAAAGGCAATCGTTTTAAGTCAAAATTTAAACATTAATCTTACTAAGGATGGCTGGATGTTTATAATTTTTACATGTAAAATCTACTCGACGGATTTCGATGAAACTTTTGCAGTAATACAGCTTATGAATCAGAATAATATAGGCTATAATTTAAAAAGATTGGCTGCGAGTTTGCTTGCGTCAACATAGAACGAATCGTTTACTTGTGCCCATCGGTTATCGGTAACAACAATGTTCAAGTTCTACATCGCTCCGGAATCGAAATCTTTATCAGAACGGGCGTGGACGAGATGGTTTCATAATTGAAAATAAACAGTAGGAGCTTGTATCTTCGATTTTAGTGATGCATTGCGAGCTACGGGACTACTTTGTTTTGCACAAATCTAGTCAAATATTATAAATCACTTTTTGGTATATTTTTGTAATTTATTGGTAATCGAAAATATAGTTCGTCTCTTAAAATCTTAAAATAACAAACAGACATTTTATTTATTTATATAGATGACTCTAAGATCAAAAAGTTCATTCCTCTTGGATAACTTCGTGGGAATCACAGTAAATATGGAACCGAGGCCCGGGGTATAGATCTGAATAAAGAGCGGACAAGAACTGAACAGACCCAGAGAGGCCGGCAACGCACGAGTTACTGTAAACTGCAAGGAACTCGGTCTCTGAGAATTGCCTGCGAATGATGCAATGCGCAGGTGCCGCCCACCCTGAACCTTTCTTTCCTCCAACCCCGTCCTTTTGTTTTACGCTATTGCAACGCTTTCGTGATTAACTTCACAGCGGCAGAGATCCGTGCGTTGTACTGCACTCCTCTGGGCTCGCGAGCGCCTATTGGCGGTGGTGACCATCTATCTGCTGGTCCGATGGTCCGCAAAGCTCTCTTGCCCCTTATAAAAACTATAGGAAAAAACTCAAGACCGAGATCATGGATGACTATGATCAGTTAATATAAAAGAAGAATACGTTCAATCCAGGCCGGCTAAAGTTGATATTGACACGTGTGCTCGCTCTCTTCCCACCACAGATTTTTAACTTGACAAAGTTTTTCAAACGAAGGTGATATCAATGTTACAGACTGTGTTATTATAGTGTATATGATTATTTATTATTATTTTAATCTATGTCAATAAATAAATTTGTTTTGTATTGATCAACTTGTTTTTCATAGCCGATTCTTTTGTAGATAGATCATCTGCAATTGTGTGGACGTCTTAGAAACTTCCATTATTTTTCAAAAAAATTAGTGATCTATATGAGATAAATATATTCATATGAGATCTTTATATCTGTCTGCCCTGTTAATTTTATTCACTCACGCGAAGGGGGGAGTTAAAATTTCGATTAGCATTTGCTGCAGTTTGGCATTTAATTGCATCTGAAATGAATTGCTCTGTGTAAGAAATGTCTCGAATTGACATTTCATGGGACTCGGTGAGTATGGCTACTTTAAAGCACAAATTGTGACAAAATTGTCAAATTCAGATGAAATGACGAATCTAACCAAATTCTTAAGATTGAACACAGTTTGAAAGACAGAGTTAGCGCCTCAGATAGTAAAGATTTTGGTTACATTCGTCATTTTATTTGAATTCGTAGAGATGGTGGAAGAGACTCTTAGTCTTAAAAATTTACACAGATTCTTCAACATAATTTCTAAAATAACGCGTTTGTTACAAAAAAAAAAGGTTTTTGTGTACATACGAAGGCTGCTATTTATATATCCGGAACTGGCCACAAACAGAACAATTTTTAAAAGGTAATTACAACAATTACTGGTCACGTTTACAACAAAACTGGCTAAGAGCATGTCGGACCAGGCTCGTTATAAGATTCCGAAGCCATTATTACAAAGAAATGCACTACACATGAAATAAGTACGTTATTACACTTTTTCCAAGTTTCCCGCACAGATTAGCTATAAGCACTTTAGTAGCCTATAACTAGAGAAACGAGTAGGTATGTCGACTATTACTATTAAACTAGTGTAAACTAAAGTGCATCAGCAAAAGAGCATATCTTCACGGTACTTACGTCCTTTTGTTGAGTAGCGTAGTTATCGGGAATAACTTGAAAACAGTATATTCCACCATGTTCTAAATATTTTTTATTGAAAATATTTATTAAGCGCTACCTTCTTTATTTATTTGGACTTAATTTATATGTTTAGACATAATGTTAAGAAAATAGATGGGGGGGGGGATACAATTTCGCAAATTTTTGAGCGATTATTTTCGAAATTATTCACGTATTCAGAAAAGTTTCTTAAAAATCTCAGTGTTTTTAAAAGAACTGCTAAAACATGTACCATCCGTTTATGTTTCCTGAAAAAAATTTTTCTCAGCTTCTGTTACATGTATGGTGTGCCCCCCCCTAGAAATATTTGTTTTTGTTATTTAACCACCAAACAAAGTAGCGGTTTATACAAGACGCCTATACTCGAAATCTCATCAATATACGTCTAGTAGTTTTTGAATAAAATGCCTATGAAGTACGGACGAACAGACGAAACTATAAGGGTCCCGTATTTGCCAGTTTGGATCGGAACCCTAAAAATTGAATTCCTTATATGTAGAATACAATTTGTTTCGTATAACTGTAAATTCTTTTACCATTATGGCGTCATTTTGAAAATTGCGTATCTATCACCATGGTTTTTAAGTTGTAAATATTTTCGTGCGATGACATATTACGATTTTCGTCGTGGGCTAACTCAAAAACAGTGCATCGATCAATTCACTTCAAATTTTGGGGATGAAGCACCATTGAAAACCACTGTGTATCACTGGTTTAGTGAGTTTGATCGTGGGTGGTCTGTGCTTACGGAAGAATTTAAAGAAGGGCGCTCTAATAATCAAATCAAAAACAGCTTTATTTCTTAGGTAATAGAAATTACACTTGAAATGCATCATAAACTATTGTTTACGACATTAACATTACCACCCATTCCATATGCTGATTCACCTTGAGAAGAACGGGCAAGAAACTCAAGGTTTGCTATTTTTTACTCAATATTGTACAATTCATAATTTAGTACACTTATAAATAAAAAACGGACGAGTGGTGTCGTGGGACACCAGGTAGGAACGAAGTTCCTTCGGCTAATGTAGAATCGACACGATTTGCAAAAAAAAATATAATGTACTTTAAGTGTTATGACAGGAATATGTTTTGTTATAAGATGCTACTTAAATCGTTTGGTGATCGTTGTAGTGGAATTATGACATTTACTCCTTACTAGCTGTTCTTCAATCATCTTCATTTTCTGTTCTTATTGTTAATTCTATTTTAGAAAAAAATTACGATTATTATTATTTATTTCTTATATTTTAAGATGGTATAATAGCCCTTGCTATATAACTATCTTTTAACGAGACATTTAAATTAATAAAATGGCAAATTTTGTATTTCAGCTGGGATCTTATTATAAAAGCGCACACAATGCCCCATAAATGATTTACTAACTTTCGAGCGCTGTCAATGCGCTTGCTTCGGCGTACGCGCGCCACGATATCGACGCCTTTCGCGCTGTGCTAGTGCCGGCCACCGGCGACTCCCGAGGGCGGTCCAGCCGAGTCGCGGCTGTCGCACATACAGTGGAGCATCGATTATCCGAACGTCGCTTAACCGAACGACCGCTTATCCGGACAGTAGTTCGGGCGGGTCGGCACCCCCCGTCCCGCGCGCGCCCCGCTCGCGCCCCGCGCTGCAGTTTTCGCGCACTTGTCGCTACTCGTTCGCTTGTTATTGTACTCGTATGTCACTTCCGAGTAACCGCTTGTCGATATTGTACTAAATTTTGCCGCGTGAAAGTAAACATCTCTATTTAAAATGCAATATATACATATAGGTAGTTCGATTATCCGAAAATACCGGTTTTCCGAACACTCAAGTTCCCCAATCAGTTCGGATAATCGACGCTCGACTGTACGAGGTCTAGTCAGAGCTGGCTCTAATCCGATTACGACAGTGGGACAAAGACCCAGCCCGGATACGCCTTTGAATCATCCCCTCTCAGTTGTACTATTTCAGATTGGTGAGCGTGGACTGTGAGGGTCACGCTGGCCAAGTTCCGATCGACGGCTGCTGACGGCTCTCGTCTCCGAAACCGTGACGATGCTCTGGGTGTTGGCGTGCTATTTGAGACGTGCGTCGATAGATGCTTGACAATTTGACTTGTTAATACTCATTAGTCCTTCCGTCCGTGGTCGAAGTTCGATACTAGTGTTTTTTAACGGTTCGAAACATCAATCAAACCAGCTAGAGGACTTTGACTGTAACCGAGAGTGATATCCAAATCGCAGCTGATACAAAACCCGAGCACAGTCGGTCGATTCGTTACCACATGACTAGTTGATGGCACGAAGCAAATGCCTTATCCGCCATCTTTTTTTTTTAAGTGAAAACTTCTTTAGGCGCGTTGGGCATTTTTGTGATGGGGAAAAAACAATTGAACTCGTGACACTGTTACCTTTGTCCTAACCGACACCTTGGTATATAAGTATGTACATATATTGTGTATGTACGTACAACATGACATATATTCATGTCAGAACTTTTTATATTGTATTTGTAAATTTACGTTTTAAGTAATAGATTGCAATTTTTGTAGTAGTAGATTATGATAATGTTTATACATTATCATGATCTACTACTACAAAAATTGCAATCTATAAGAGCACTTCACTTAAAACTATTTCCTGCACAATAAAATATCTCCTGACGATACAAAAAATACACATGTAGTTGTTCAACTTTTCACTTATGAGTGCCATTGTTTATTTTATTGTTTCTTTCACCTCTCGCAAGTATTGCGTTTGCTAAATAATATCTTGATTATGCTTGTGATTGATCACGTCTTCGCTTCTTCTTCTAATTGCGATTGATGAGGACCGAAGCGAGGGACCTCTTTGGCGTCATGGCTTACGTAGTACACACCTATTGATCTGACGTTTAGCTGCCCGATGTTTGATCAATACTCACTGCGATAATGGAATGCTGTGAATATCTAAGCTAATGTAAGTAAATAAATAAGGAAAATACATTCGTGAATGTACACTTATACTAATAAGACGTCTTATTTATATCTATCGATCAATATAATTAATTTTTAGTACAAATATACGCGTAGTAAGTACTTTGAATAAATGTTTTCAGTACATTTTTATACGTAAAATTAAAATAAATATGATTGATTAAACAAAAGTTCAATCAAAAGTGTCATATGTATTATTAAATGGTAAAGGAAACATACTTAATATAGCAGTTCATTGGACTAGATTTGTAAACTCAAAAACGGAATATTATTGACCGTAAGTGATATATAATAAAAAAAATATGGACGAAAAAAAAATTGTATCGTAATCTGTTTTTTAATTATACGGATGTTATGCTTGTAAAATTTACAAGCGATGGCGAAAGCGACTACCATAAAGGAAGCCATCAAGAAGTGGGAGGAGAAGAGCGGCCAGCAGGCGTCTTCGGCAGTCGAGGTCAGCCTGATCTTCCAGTGGCCGCCAATCGAGAAGATGGACAACTCGCTCGCCTGCCTGACGAACTGCGAGTGAGTGTCGCTCGGAATGTGGAGTGCGGTGTATCCTAGAGTTTTTTTTTTTTTTTAATATTCTGCCTCCGTGGCTTGTAAACCACGGCCCTCGTATGCTATCTGTCAGATTCAGATAATCATTTCTTCATCTCACTCATACTAGGGTTGATAGCGTAAGGTCATAATAACTTTTCTATTTTATTTATTTTCGTGTGTATATTTCTTCTTTGGCAACATTTTCTTTAATGCTTTTTTTTTTGACCTAGAGGTTGTCGCAGTTAGGTTAGGTTACGTTACTAGCCCCGACCAGCCTAGCACCGGTCGGAGGCCGTGAACGATCTTACGGTACGATGCACGAAACTCTGCCGCTATGAAGTTGGTCACGGAAGCGTTGCCGTGGCGTAACATTAACGCGGGGGAAAAGGAGGAGGGGTCAGGGTGCGTTGCGCCAGCGCAACGGATCCATTCGTCGCTAAGCTACGGGATCAATCGACGGTCCACTTTTGATTTACGACAGCGCATTATATTTTTGGATGTGTCTATGTGATTGCGCATCGTTTACGGGCAGTTCGAAAGTAAAAGTTGGCAGAGTTTCACACAAAAAAAAAAACGCTCGACCGAAAAAGAGTCTCTTGTGAGGTAATAAGACACATACAGATGGTGTAGAAAACCCTTAATTATTCCGTCTCGTCTTCAAATCGACCCTTATTTAACTCGACCGCTGTACAGCCATCGGGACGTGTTGAATTATTATTTATCAAGTAGTCATGTGATCTAGGAAACGACGTCCGCCCGTCCGTTATCTCCATGAAGAGTGTTTTATATCCAAATTCAATATGTTAAAAAATATATCGCGAGTGGGTGTTCTAAAAAATATCTGTCAAGGCTGTGTTTAATTAAATATTCAATTGTTTTTTTTTAATTGCAATTATTCGTTTACAAATCAAACTAAATACTAATCGAAAGTTTGAAGCATATAGAATATGAAAAAGCTATAAGTTGTTTGTATTATTGGCTTCTATTATTGGCAGATATAAAAACAGTTAAGTCGATAACAGTGACGTGCATTCGTCTGTCTATTTAATATATATGTATGTATATATCCCAAAATTTTCGCAGTATATCAAGTATTTATCGGTTTTGTTTTCAATCGAATCGAAATTCTGTTCTTCTTCAATTTCCGAATTTGTCTGTTCTAGTTGGCAGTATAGGTACCTGTGGATAGGGCCTAGTAAAAATTGTTTCAAAAAACTATATTTGAGTATTTCATTCTGGCCAATTGATTTTGATTGCGACTCGACGATGAGTTTTTAACCTGAGCCAAATTCAGCCGTCAGCTCTTCGGCTCGGAGGACTCCTTAAGCCGTCGGCCTTCAATTTGCCCAGGGCCGGATCCCAGGAAGTCATCGAGGTCGTGATCTCCTGTCCCGACTGAACTTCGGACTATCTGATAACCTTTCGAAGGCTGGATCCGCTCTCGACTGTGCCACCGTGCAGCCCGTTAGGATCCGCGAGCCGGCATCGGATCGAGGTGTAGATCTTAAAGTTCAGACACCTCAATCCGAAATAATAAGTTTGCGGTAGGGTGTTCCTCAACGGTGCGGCAGCAAAAACCAATATTCATTGATTAATACTAATTAATGCGTTTAATAATGTCAGAAAGGTGACTGCTTAGTGGTTAAAAATGTTGCCACGAATCGGAAGGTGGTGGGCTCGAATATGACCACCTGCGCATTGACCTTGGAGTTTTTGAGAAGAGTCAAATCGATCATTCGCTCCTTGTACATGGAACTTTGTTGCCGCTGTGAAGTCAGTCGCGAAAGCGTCGCAATGACGTAAAATAGGAACGCGGGGGAGAAGGAGGAAAGGTCGGGGAGCGTTGCACCTGCGCATCGCATCGTTCTCAGTCAATCCAGAGCGGCAGAGTCTCGTGCGTTGCACTGTACGTTTAGTCATACGTTCTATTCTAGACGTTTCCACCGCAACGGCGACAGCGGTCGTTGGCGATCTCCAACCTTGAGCCCTGAATTCAAACTTTCGGTCTGATATAAATAGAGTATAGGAGAGTAATAGGCTTCAGTGATCCGCTGATTCAAAATTGACACTACTATTTTTAATATTGTTTATTGAACAATGTTTTTTAAAAATATATTAGCTTTTTTTTCTCAATATTGATTGGCGTAATTATAAATGACGTCGCTGAGAATTTTCGTTCTTCATTGATCAGTCTAATTCTGAATTCCAGGAAGTTGAGCTTGTCGACGAATATGATAGAGAAGGTCAGCGGCCTGAACAGTCTCAAGAAGCTGCGCGTCCTATCCCTAGGGAGGAACTACATTAAATCCTTCGCAGGGATGGTGAGCTAGTTTTGTCACCTCCAATTTTTTTTTTCAAATACTACTGTTCCAAGTGATAATGGATTCAGGATCGCCAAGCGTCCTCATATAAAATCATCCATAGTTAGGATTTTATGAGGCGTGTCTGGCCAAATTAGACAGTGTTCGATGTGATAATTAAGTACCTGGATGACCGAGCTACACTCGTTTTTTTTTTTGGTAAATCGTTTTTTTTTAGAAAAGATATTTAGATACGAATTACAGACTGATGAAATAAGAAAAAATATTTTTCGATTTTACCGACATAATAATAAAATATGGACTGGTTATTTAAATAAAAAATCACGATTGCAATTAGTTAAACATTTTATTAGAAGCAAGTACTTACTTTTTTATAGTTTATCAATCAATTACATATGTATTTTTATCATCACAGTTTTGCTTAGAGCTGCTTAACAACGCCATCTATTGTCAAGTGGCTTTAGCGTTGCTGTGTCGGTAAAGCGCTTAGTTGCTCCCAATAACAGCTTTTTTATTTTTACAAAAAAAAAAAGAAACTTGAAAGAAACTAAAAAACTTGACAAATCACTCATGTGGAATCGAACCGAAGTCTACGGAGGCCTGAATACGTAAAAGTAGAAATCGTTTGCAATTCCGGAATCGATTTGCGAGTCGAAATTGTTGGATATAAAAAAATGTTGTTTATTTAATGTCATTTTGAGCGCCTTTAAGGCCCTAGATTAAATTACAACTTTGCACAATTATCGAGGACCGATGACATTACAATACTATAATATAATTGGACTGATCTGATGATGGAGCCAGGAGGTAGGCACGGGAACTCCATACACTCCATACATTGAAATGTAATCGTAATACATTTCAGGGCAATTCCAACAAGCCTAAAACCGGTTAGGATACATTGTTCTGTTATGATATGTTAATTCCGGTGCCAACCGTCGGGCTCCATCATTAGAGCCAATTATTGCCAATGTGCACTTAAAAAATTCTATTAAGAACACATAAGAGTAAGCTAAGTTTTTCTATTATGGAGTGCTAATGCTTACCTTCCGGCTCCATCATCAGACCCTGAAAATCACTCATGATGAGAGTACATCTCAAGACAACTCTAACAAGCTCAAACACGACTAGGATATGTTATTTCGTTATGGAGTTCCTGTGCCCACCTCCTGGCTCCGTCATCAGATCGGTCCAATTATATCATATTATTGTAATGTTATCGGTCCTCGACAAATGTGCAAAGATTTTATTGAATCTAACGAATTACATAAAAAAATATTATTCACTTTATACGAAATACGAATGACGGAAAATCGATTGTAAATCGCTTGAGAATCGCTATAGACCAGTCTTCGGTTTGAGAGCGTAATTTTGGAATAATTGCGAAATCGCGATCTCCAACGGTTTTTGAGTTCAAATATGTGATTAAATTTCATTTTGATAATTTAGTGATTTCATTGTAGAGGCAACACTGTTAATAGAAAGACAATTTGCATTTCGAAATATCAACTTGGGAATTACTAAAATAATTTTAAAATGATGCGAAATCGGAAATCGATTTCTGTTAGATAATAAGGCCGCCGGATTCGGGAACACCCGATTTCCCAACTCCGCTATTAAAATCGATAGTGGCTAAATTTACCTTTGTATTCTTATAGTAATTCATTGCCTGAAAACACGTATAAAACGAGGTTTTCTGAAAGCGAAACCTAGCTAGATTGATTTATCGCCCCCCAAATCCCCCTACGTACTAAATTTCATAGAAATTGTTGGATCCGTTTCTGAGATTCTAATTATATATATACAAAAGTTGCTCGATTAAAGGTATTAGATAATACAGACATAATAATAAATATTGTTATCAGATAATTAATCGAGTAGATTTTACACTGATTAAGTAATAATTAGACTGATTATGCCTGTTACGTAATTTCAATTAATCTAATGTCAATTTGCGCTTTATTACTTCGTTCTTAATGGTTTTTCTTTTTTAATCTTTTTTTGAGTTCACTCCAACCGCCTCGCAGGATCAAAGTGCAAATAACACGAGATAGACAAGTGGTCAGCATCCATTGAGGTACATTGTTCCTCTGTGCGCGTGCAGGAGTGCCTTGCCGACACCCTGGAGGAGCTTTGGATATCGTACAATCTGATCGAGAAGCTCAAGGGAGTGAACGTGCTGAGGAACCTCAGGGTGCTCTACATGAGCAACAACCTCGTCAAGGAGTGGAGCGAGTTCAACAAGCTGCAGGTGGGGAAATACTTGTGACTTGTTATTTATGTCCACATAAGTCCACATTGTCCATACAAAACGGTTCGTGTTAATACATGAGCTATTTTTTCAAAGTACTTCAAAGTCGCTTATTCAAGATCTCTATATTATCCACTGAATGTACGTCTTTTCTTGTAAATTTAATCAGCTTTAAAAAAAATCTTGACTACTATGGACATAGACTGCCAGCTTTAGCATTTTCGACTTTAACGATGTAGTTTATAGCGAATTCGACGGAAAGAAGTACTGTGGACGCCATTAAAATGTAACGGGCTGTTTATTAAAAAAATTGATATTGGTTAATTAATGTTAATATGCATTATTCAGCTATAAAAATGAGTTAGATCCCTGAAAATCAATTTGGTTGCAAAATCGCTTACTTCAAACGCGAAGCCGATGACTTGTTTAGGGACGTTCAAGTATTATGTGAGCAAATTTACAATCATAATCAATCATTTCAAAGCATCGCTCCCCCCTGTATAAGCGATACAATCATAACAATAAATGCAATTATTTATTTTTTTATATTATAAATATTGTTTTGAAAACATTTTCGGAGTTTTTTACTTTCCTTTTTTATGTATTTCTTCGCTTCTTCTGTCAGCCAAAGTGGAACTCAAGCCTGTTTATATAACCTTTCAACAAATCCTTTTCACATAGCAACATGTAGGTGACAAATCACTAGAATATAATTTAAACAAATTGACTACACGCTCTGAATTCTCTCGCATACCATGTATCATTGTGAACAAGACTTCTTAGAAGTTACTAATCACCTTTTTAACATTGAATTCATTGCGAAATGTATAAAACCAAAGTGTTAGTCGCGATATTATTATGTTACAATCCATTCAAAATGTTGCCAGTATTAATTAGGTTAAAGTAACCTGTGTTACCCACGATGCGACACGTAAAGAGAAACACGAACATCTTTTCGTGTTTATCTCTCATGCCCCTCTTGTTCGAGGCGTGAAAACTCTATAGTTGCTTTTAATCCGACTTTATCTACGTATTCTAAGGAATACCCTCCGATCAGGAAAAGATTAAAATCGCATCGTTTTAAAATAACGGTCATCATAAATGTAGAGGCGACCATAAACTACGTGAAGCGGTAGAAAAGTATAAATGACTGTGTGAGAGCATAGGGGATGTAACGTGGGGGGGGGGGATACGTGTTTGCTTATTTATTTTAATCAAAAGAGTATCAAATAAAATGATACATGCAATAAAATATGTATAAATATAAATGTAATCTAACAAAGTACTAGACGACTTTGCGTTTTATACTCGAGAACGACATAAATAGTTTAAGTAGGAAAGATTTTTTTTTATAACATAGTCAAGAAGCAAACGAACAGACGAAACATCGGAGAATATATGGTTACCGTCAACCATGGAAACTCGCGATCCTAGAGTAGGCGCGTTGCCGACCTCTTGGGATAATGGAGGGGGATCGGGTCAACGGAAGAGGGGGAGTGGTCTACCGGAACTCTCAGTCGCTGGATGAAACACAACAGCAGGAGCTGCCGCTTCACACTCGTACTTTGAGACAGTGTGGTATTTAACCGGTCGAACCCGCCCATTTTTGTGTCACAGCCAAATTAACTACAGTTGACTGTGACTGACTATTGCAGTAAATAGTAGAAGGGAATTGGAACGCTCCATCCGGGAGGGGGATGGAGCGGGGGAATTCTGATCAAATAATCAACGGAATTACGTCGTTTATGGGCCGACACTTTTGCGTGCAGGAGTTGCCGCATCTGGACGATCTCCTGTTCGTGGGCAACCCGCTGTACGACGCGTGCGAGCTGGAGGCGTGGCGCGCGGAGGCGGCGCGCCGGCTGCCCGCGCTCGGCAAGCTCGACGGCGAGACGGTGCTGAGGGAGGACGACAAGCCGCTGACGGTGGCGGACGTGCAGGTGACCGCGACCGCGCGCAGCTTCCTGCACGTCCTCGAATCAGATTTAACAGCCCCCTACACCGCTAGGTCGTGTCGATTCCCGGACGGTCGAGTTTCGATATTAGTCGAGCATTGAATCTATATTAGTTCCTATTTCTTTTCGTTTACCAAAGCAAACGAGAGCTAAGTTAATCTCCACGAATTGCGTTCGTTAGCAGAAATGTTTATCGAGCGATCGCTTTAACTACGCGAGATATTGGCCGTGTTCGTTGGCGTTTTTTTTACGCATACGCTGTAATATTTGATACTGCGCATGTCAAAATTGAATTTTGACATGCGCAGTAGGCGGTTGGTGGTTTGCGCACGGTGGTGGTCCAATACAAATGTGTATTACGGCGCATGCGCCAAAAAGAAAAACGCCAACGAACACGGCCATTATAGTATTTATTTAATTACAAGAGGTAGAATAACATTAACCGTTTATGCAACGCTTTTAGTATGACTCGTCGTATCGACCGGGTCCTACGGCGCAAAAATGCTTGAAGAAATATTCGGGCCAGTGCGATTTACGCTATACCTAGCAACAGACGTTTCTTAAGCATTTTCAATTCGCGCCACATTGACATTAATATTTGTTTGATAGTGTAAATATTTTCGTATGAGACTGCGCGTGCGCGGGTACAGGACAACGCACCAAACACCGCCGCTGTGAATCGCCTGCGAGTGATACAGTGCGCGTGCGTGTGACGCTCCCCGACCCTTCTCCTCAGCGACGTTTTCGTGACCGACTTCACGGCGGCAGAGTTTCGTGCGGTGTACGCTCCTACTTACGGCCGCCGTCGCCGATGCGATGACGAAAACCGAAGGGTTAACGTGCACTTCGAGATGCAAACACATACACAAGATATCCTTGATATCTTTTTATCATGCATGATGACAGTTTTATTTTGTACATTAAGACTTATGACTAATCTTATATTTATTAGTAAATTGTATATATATAAAGAAACAACGAATAAACATAATAATAATGTGTGAATATATGATAATATGATTATGTATAACCTTATGTACGTGAGTTTGCATTTATTTGTGTGTGCGCGTGCGTGCGTGTGTAACACAAGATACAAGGGCTTGATTTGACTAAAGTCACAAAACTCATCGGCCTATTAACCCTTGAACCCGATTCTCTCTCGTTCTAAGGCGACGCTCGTAAATGCTGACCGACCACAGTTCTTCTTTTATGTCAGAAATGGTCATTTGATTCTAGATCCAATTAATTCTGTTCCTACTCTCCAGCCCGACGAGAACGGCGACGCCGTAGAGACGTTGGTCAGCGCAGAAACCAACGACTGAAACTGACGTCGGGAACGTTGCCGATACTTGCGGTTCGGCGTGCGCGGGCGCAAGATGAAGAATTACCATAACGGAGCAGTTTTATATTGTTGAAGCTATTTGTGTTATACCTATGCTTGGAACGTTATTGTTTTTGCATAATAATGAAATTCTTGAAGAACTATCTTTCATTTAACATGCTACAATCACAACGCGGAAAACTGGCTCAGGTTAGACAGCCACAAAGCCTTAATTCGCAGCGCCTGCGTGCGAGTGTTGATGCGGCCTTCAGCTGAAAGGGCGAGGATTTCTCTTGTTTGAAAGTAAAAATATTCATAAACGGGTAGATGTTTTTTCTTACACAATCCTATGAAGTCGAATGTCGAATGTTGGCAATATTCATAGGTTAAAATGGAATAGACGGAATAGTTATACTGTTCTATTGTATTTGTGGATTGATCATGGTTTTACCGATTTATATCCATCACGGTCCTCGGTAGGCGAGTGGCTTGATCGTGACGCACACGCCTCTCGTGTGCTACCGTTTGTGTGGTGTGTTACGTGTACGTTTCTAACTCTGCCATTTATTTAGTACGGTAGAGGCTAAAAATCTATTACAAATTAGTATTACCATGAATATAAAAAAAATAAAGATCTGATGTTAATCGTCGCGAAAACACGGGGCATAAGCGATGCTTGAATAAAAGTCATGTCGTATCAACAAAGATAATCGGAAATGAGATGAAAAAAAAAAACAGATGATCAATCAGTTTAGATTGCAAAGTTTGTTGTTGTGTAGGTTTTCCACTCTGCTGTTGATGCATACCAGTCCACAATCTTCATCGGATCGAGATTCTCGGACCTCGAGTCCTTTACGCTGGTCAAGTGCGAGCTGGAGGCCACCGGTGACGAGCAGGACCTAAATGCTCGCCGAGGCACTGGGCGACTGGTTCGAATTGAAAACTCAAGATCGGCATCTACTTGGTGCCTTCTGATCCGGCGCGGGTGGTCTTTACAAGCCACCAGCTCTTGTTTGGCTAACAATTAACAGCTCCGTTTTACTGATGCTCGCTCATGTGTACCTCGAGGGTCACATTTGGGGCTGCTTCAACGAACGCTTGCAAAAGGCCAGGGAGGCGATTCTCGGGCCATGTAGAAATTGTCACATAAGACATTTTTTAAAGAGACGTATAATAGAATAAAATAATTATTAATAATGAATCAGTGTGGTTATTTAACATTTTTCCTTTCATACGAAATGATAAATGTCAAACGAAAACACTAATTCAGTATTATCAATTTTCAAGCTGTTGCAATTGTCAAGCGGCGTTCATGTGATGTGTAACAGGTACGCCCCAGCACACGACACCAATTGTCACATGTTAAATTTAGGAGATCAATATAATGAGTGACACCTCATTTTAACGAAATCACGACTACAGCTCTCATCCAAGTCTTTTTATTCCAGATTTAAAGGCTTTAAAATTCCACTTTTTCCATTTTAAATATTATAAGTATATTCTCATACCTATATAAAATTCAAGGGCTTGTGTTAATAAATCGCTCTCACATTAGATCTTAAGACTTATATCAAACGATAACATCTCAGCTGTCAATATTAGTTTTAAGTCATGGACGAATTAATAAACCAATCCTAAAATACACATATGATGTTTAACTCAAGTAGAGTATCTTAAGTATCTGTCAAAAAGAATGAACATTTTATTTTGTCGGAACGAACTAAACGTTCTATCATAGGAAAAAAATCGAAAAATGACATCAGTAATATAATATAAATGAAAATTATTATATTAATGGCATTATATAATCATTATAAATATTATAATGTATTACAATCATAAAACTCATTATTTTATGGTTATGTTTCAATGCATTTAATGCACATATTAGTAAATAATGTTAACTAACATATTTTTGTATGAATATTTTATTTTGTCGGAACGTAACGTTGTCGTGCGCCATTAGTGCAGTGTTTATGGTTGTTTATTGTGTTGTGAACTACAAGAGTACATTTTTGAAAAATTTATAGAAGTTAATTAATTTTTGCATCCTAATATTTTTGTGTGCAGTTATTATTTTATTACTGTAATGGATAAAAAACACATATTCTCAGTATTAGAAAAAAAATATTTTTTAAGTAGGTATCTTAAGCAAATATAAAAACATAGTCGAATGTAAGGATACGAGCACTAACACCCTTAAATAAAGGCACGTAGCATGGGATCGGATAACACGAGAAAATAATTCAAATCCAGATTGTATGTAGCAAGTAAGTATCATCGGCGAAATCTGAATAATAATTTTTAATGTTTGAAGTATTTAGCTTTGACATTTACAAAATATACACAAAAATTTCTAAATAATTTTTATTTCTTTCGAGGTTTTTAGTCACTGGAGCGAAAAATTCATCATAAATATCATAATAATCATAATGATTATAGATATCAATATCTTCCATTATTCCCTCTTTTTGTCTATGCTCGATCTTAAGTGAACTAATGACCACACTCAGCTGATATTCTTCAATATGCGGTATCCTAAAACGTTACTTAGGAACGCAAGTTACGTTTATTAATACGTCAATACACAGATGTTATTTGACAGCACTCCGTTGATATGTGTTACCACAAACCGAACTTAAATAACGTTTATTAATGAGCAACAGATCTTAAAACTGTACTGAATACAGCTCTTAGGAGATAAGAGCGATTTATTAATACGAGCAAAGGTCACTAAACAGAATCTATTTTAAACTTCCATAGGTAAGCGAGACTACATATTTTATCTGACATGTTTCATCATTTTGTACACAGAATATTTGGGAAATTTCACATTTGAAAAATGTCTCATGCGACAATTTCCACATGACCCGAGAATCGCCTCACAGCTCGTATTTGCCGAGGTTAGCGAGTGATTCACGTTTGAATATCGACAGGCACACGGACGGCGTCCTGGCTAATTCTGCAAGCTGTTTACCGATGGCGATCGGTAAGAGCGCAGTAGACCATTTCGATAGACGCTTAAAAGCACACCGACTTCGTGCAAGCACCTGGCGACCTGTCCCAGGACAGGGCAGATAGGTGGCTATTTATTCCTGGGTGTAGGACACTGAATATTACTGATTTATAAAGATTTGTGTCTGTCGTTGGTTTCATAAATTGCCCAAAAATCATTACGGTAGCATATTTTTTGTAAGTTGATGAATATTCCACACAGTGGGCGGGATCCGGAAGGAGTCAAGGATCCCGTAGGACTGGACTGGGGCTTACTATTGTAATCGAATTAGAGCAGTCCCGACTGAATCTTATATAACTCCCCTCCGATTCGAAGGCTGGGTTTGACCTCTACTCCACAAAGGTTTGACTTGAATATGAGGATTTCACATACGTTTTAAGTACTAAATATTTATAAAGAACATGATTCTGTGTCATTTTATATACACATAGTGCAGTTATTTTTTTGAAAATATGTAGGTGCTGATTTCTGGATGGAAAGTATACTAGACACAATCAATTAGGTATACTAAACCTACAGTTTGGAGTACTCAAACCTAAAGAGCCTGGATTTAATCCCTTCCAAAGCTTTAGGGACTACCCTCGAATAAAACCAACACATACAAAAAAATATTCGATTTATTTACAATATTTTAAAATTTATTTATTGTACTGTCTTCACAGAAGGCGGGCTTACAGCCTAAATCTTACAATACATCATGTTACGAAGGTATGAGCATAAATTGTTCATTTGAAAACTTACTTCTATATGTAGTTACGACCAAGATAAACTTGTTGATTGAGTTACCGCGTTACATTGCTGATTACCGACCGGCCATTTCATTTCCATTCCGTTGACATAGAATTTATTTTTTAGTTCCAATTCTGAGGATAGTTATGGTACGATCCAGAAAAAAACTCAATTGGAATGTTACGTATGTTACTGTAATACAATAATTTCTGTAAAGTTTAATTAAACATTTTCCTTTTGCAATGCGCATATCTAGGATTTGTATGAAATTGTACATCTACAGATATATCGATGCTAGGGTAGCATATGTTTATACATAAATTTGCTTAGATGATCCTTGGATTCTGTCTGAATTTCTGGTATGCGATGATCTAAGTGGGCTTTCCAGCATGGTGGTTAGACTGTCTCATGGGGCAAAGTGCTATAAAATAATGCACAAGGGATGTCCGTTTGTTGCTATCAACAATACACCGTGCAGCATCGTGAACAGAAAACAGCATAAATCTCTCTATCACTTGAGAGGAATTAGAATGCAATAATTTTTTATTACTTACAAAATTTTGTATTACTTACAAAACTGACAAAACAATGAAAAAAAAAATATTTTGAAAACAGTCTGGTACAGTTGAATTCAAAAATATAAAATGAATATGTACAATGTATATATGCGATGAAAAATATGAGTCCGAATCAATTTATTTCATTTCTCACCAACCAGTGTGGTCTAGCTAGTGCTTAGAAAACAAAAAAAAAAATATATACATACATCATTCTTTTATGAAAAAACTAAATACTTTATGGAGTATCAGGCACAACTCACAGAGATGTACATGACATCATGTTAAGGACAATAGAGAAATAGCATGATTTTATTGATATCATCTTCGAACCGAGCATAACAATGTTATCATAATACTAGGCAAATTACACAGGAGGGGTGTGGCCGCCATGCTGGTTTATGCGAAAATTACTTTTGTTCATAAATTTGAACGTTTAAAAGATAGGGGAGCTCACGGAAAAACAAAACTGAGACGAATTAATAAATGTGGCCTCAGACGTTGAGAGTTATCAAAAAAAGGTACATGTAATTTGTTTTTATATCGGGTGCATATAGCCCAAGTAAAACTAATAAGTGTGAAGAGTTTTATAATCTGGTTGAAGCTCGTAGTGGTTGTTTTCCTTGAAGGATGACCACGACTGACCGCGGTAACCCCGAGCTCCAACCTCTGGACGCGACAAGAAAGAATAAATTTTTAAACTTCGTACTAGGATAGTCCTTTGAGGATACAGGACCTTTTTTTTTTTGGGCATGAGGAAACAGCAATGGTATCTGTTTTTTTTAAAATAGCCTTCGAAAATATTTGGTATATTTTCATTTGAGGCTCCAATTGATCAAATCGTAATGCACTTCCGGTATGACTTTTTAAAATTACATGAAAATTAATTTATAAGGGACTGTAATTGGACTATGGTTTGTTACCATTGTTTTAATTGCTAGGTGAATGCTCAAATGATTGAATGAAATTGTAATTTGCAGTTTTAAAAAGCGACCATGGCTACAATTGAATTTTCACATTGTGACGAAAAGGATTTATATACTAATCATGCACACTTAAGTAAAGACAAAAGTATGTTTTATGGAACCCATTTTAATGAACTTTGGTCAGTAAGTCAATCGAGAAGCGATGGTTATACAACGTGCATTTACATGGAGTACCCAGGAGTATCCATTTTACGAAATACCATGTATAAAATATTTTATTCCAATCGATACTTCGGATGTTTAAATTCATTCGTATCAACTCACCATAGAGAAGCCAAAACCATAGAGAGAATATTCTAATGTCGTTATAAAATTTGAGGTTTTCATTATAATTATTAGAATAACTGATTTTTTTAAAGTAAAGCTAGTAATTTGTTGTTAATTGTCACTAATCACTCGATAACTCTTAATACTACATCATAGGCATAGGCCGATACACTGGGATGCACTGGTTATAAAAAAAAAACATGTCACATAACAAACATATTCATACGACATATAGATGGCGCCACCACTGCCAACAGAAGCAGACCAATGTCATCAAGAACTCATTGTGTTGATCGTCGACCTGACACGAACGACGCAGAATTCAACAAGAGTTGCGCGCGCGCAGGCACTCGTGTGATGTGCACGCGTTCTTCTCGCGAGCGCATAATGATCGAGAGCCTTCTAACAAGGACTATGAGAATGTTCCGCTTGCTTCACATGTATATCCTGCGCAAATGGTGCGCAGAAGTTATCGCGTTGCACTGCGGACAGATTTTCTTCGCCCTCAACGACTCCAACCAGCATACCTGAAGAACATATGAATAAGCTGTTGAAAGGAAGAGCGTTAAGTTTGAAGTTAAGTTTAACCTAAGTTAAATTTGACCTCTTGTTTTTATTAATGTTTCAAAAAAAGCTAAATACCCTCAGATGCCACGAGCTAACAGACAAATGGAGGAGCAAATTTTTAGTGATCAATACCAAAGAAAAATGTTGACATTTTAAGGTTTAATAAATTATCTTCTCGTCTGCCAGTCATTTTTAATATCGTCCACATGACTTCTTGATATTTTAGATGGATATTTCTAGTTAGGTATAATTTAGTACTTGAAAATAAAACCGTTAACGATTTTACAATATATTTAATATACTTGTGTCGAGGCTGGGTGTTTCTGGTACCCTGTAGGTACAGGCATCATTGTTTAGTTTGGAACCATATGGTGCTGTGTGTATGCCTGAAGAAGATATATTAGAAAAATATGCATACAATTATCAGTTTAATTACATAAGATAAGGTAGTTCTAGAAATGCTCACAATACTAGAACCAGTAGATACCGCTAATGGAGTAAAATTAATACAGATCTCGTATAGGGATGAAGACAAAATACATTGGGTAGTCAATCGCATCCCGATGTCTCTACAGCAATCGCTGGGCACTCACCTCGCAGTAGACATGCCAACACTGTATGGAGACGGCGGGCGACACGTGCGGCCCCAGACAGATGAGGCATTTCGCCTGCAATACCGTACAATGGGCTACATTCAGATCAGACAGCCGAAGGCATACAGAGGTGTAACTAAAAGACAGCATTGCGTCGGTTAATGGCAGAACAAAGCAAGCTAATACCATCATTTCGTGGTGACAATCGTAATATATATATTTTTTTGACTAATCGATTTCTTTAAAAACATTTCATAGAGACAATGTATAAATGAATATAAGGTAGGGGATGAAGTTTTTTCATATTATATATATAAATTAAAGATCAATTTTCATATTTTATTTACATTTAATTAAATATAATTATAAATTACTATCAAAAATAGGATTTTATTGTGTAATTTGTGTGCATGTACACAATTGCATATATGTATATATATAGGTACATGTGCACACATAATAAAATATTATAAGATTAATGAAAAAGCATCTTATTTTATTTACATTTAATTACAATATATATGCCGTTTGGTTCAACAACTTGTTGCCGTTTTGTGAGTAATGACATAATCCCATTGCTGTAGAAATTCTGGGAGTTCTGATCAAAAACTTGCGACAAGTAGTTGTGACAGTCCTCTCTTGATGTTAACCTACCACTACATAAAGAATTCTGGAGAGACCGAAACAGGTGAAAATCTGAGGGTGCAAGGTCAGGTCTATACGGTGGATGCATTAACACTTCCCGAACTTTCTCAATATTTGCTGAGTGGCTAAAGATGTGTTATGGTGATTATCATGGTGAAAAATCACATCCTTTCTGAATAATTCTGGCCGTTTTTCTCTATTTCTTGTTTGAGTTTCATCAGTTCTTGGCAATAGAGATCCGAATTAATGATTTTGCTTGGCGGTAAAAGTTCATAATGAATATGCCCTTACAATTCCACTAGACGCATAGCAGCAATTTAATGCGAGCTAATCCGAATTTCGTTACAGTGTGTGGAGCTCCAAAACAGAACAGTAATATGCGGTCGATGCCTAATACCACAAGTCATTTTGGACCATAAACAATGATCACTGACTATATACTATTACGATCGTCTTGTTAAGATTTTATTTTTGATATTCAACTTGATAACATCAAACATCAAATTTTGTTATGAATCTGTCAATTAATGCATAGACATTGAAAAAAATTCCATTTATTATCTCCATATTTTAGGTTGAATCAGAACATCACCATTTGTTTATTTTCATCTAAAACAGTTCATCGGTTCGATTTAAAAAATATGAGAATACTGACCACAGAGCCAGCACTCTGCCTCTCCTCCAACTCCCTTATTCTCATCTTCAGAGCATGGATACGAGTCTGCAAGACGGGATATAACTGTAGTATATAATAAAAACGTGCCTTCGAAATGCGATTTCTTAATTCATAGAGTAAACTAGAGAGACAATTATAATTGACATCTATATGATGCACTAACAAGTTACAATTTTGTATTAAATTAAATTTATTAATGATGTGAATGATACAATATAAGGCTTTAAAAACATTCAAATCTTTTTTTTTGAACATGTTAATCCAGATTAACCACTACCTTTAATAAAAAATTAACTCTTCTATAAAGTAAAAAAAAATATTTTTTTTTTGGTTGTACATTAAAAAAATATATTCATTTGCCGCTTATCATAATATGAGAGCCATCAGAAAGTAGATTGTAATCACTGCCTATGCACACCCCTAACCCTAGAGAAGTCACTGATGCGTTCAAGGAATATACACTTCTCAAAGACACTTTGTCATACTTCAACAGGAATATGGCTGATGGTGGACCATCCTGAAGTTTTACCATAGATTGTGGATAATTGCACTAAATGCACAATAGTAGGTATATCATGACCCAAAATATACATAGGTATAGTGCATTCTATGATCTACATAAAATCGAATTTGATCATTCTTTAACCATCAGACTCACCTATCGACAGAAGAAAATTTAAATTATTATGTATTAATTTTAGATTTGAAATCTCTTAAAAATCTCCTTACACTTTATAGAGATTATACAACGCTGGAATTAAAAAAAAGTTGCTAATCACAATATCATTATCTATTTATTAGTACACTAAAGAGCTACAAAACAATGTAGCTTATATCGATCGATAATTAAACTGACAGACGCATATTAACCTATTGAATAGACAAAAATATAACAGTTAGCTGAGTAAGTAATAGGTAATAATTAATCGAAATGCAAAACCTTAAGGGCACTTGACGTTGACAGTGCAAATATGAAAGTGACATTTGATATTTTTGTTAATAGTGGTAAAATGAAAGATTACATTATTACTATTACATTTACCAATTTTAACATGAATTTGTTTAAATAAAACAACAACAGCTTGTACTACATTGGATTGCCAATTTGTCAAACTAAAACTTAGAGGCACAGAATTTAACTACCCACTTCCGGGCTTGGAGGCGTATCACAAATGGGCAATGCTTTTTTTTTTCATAAAACTAAGATTTAAACAGGGGCGCTGTGTATTGACCCATGACTATTGTAATTTAATAATTCTATATATGACAAGCCTTTTTGTCCATGAGTCTCTCTTCATAGGTGACGTTTATTGATTCTGGTGACTGGTAATTTGAATAATATAGTTGAACATAATTGCATCTTACTACAAACAGGTCCCATCAATAAAATATGAGAATTTCAAAGTATAAAAACAGAGATACTTTTCCTTAAAATAAAAAGGGTTGTACTATCTGGATATCAATCAAACATTTGTTACCTCGGCACTAGCTTCAACGAGACCGTTGGGTCTTTTGCTGCATTCAGGTTCCGAGTATCCGTTCTCTATCGTCAGGCCCTCCTCGGCGGCTTGAGGCATGGCCGTCGTCGTCGGCTCCGGACTGGTTCTTGCAGAGTCGCTCTGTAAATTAATTTTTAAGTAAACATAAATTACTTTAAAATTAATATACATTTTATATATTTGATGGTGCAACATGTGGCGCCATTTGGCTGAAAAAAAAAATCTGAGGCCCATTGAGAGCTGTCACTCGTGCAGAGATCCAGTGGCTATGCGCTGTAGCCATCTCGGCCAGATGATTTTGGATGTCGGGCAGCATCCACAATGAATCGCTAAATTGTGTAATTTTAATTGAGATTCATAAACTATTAATTCAATAAATATTGAAATTTCAATTATAAGAGAAGGATCTTTCTGTTTTACAATAATAACACCAACACATGCATTGCCACAAAAATCCAATTTACTGGGCCATATACATTAGATTCGTCTGAGAGCGTAACCGAGTTTCAAACTTAATGCGCTATTGGTTCTCGATAATTTAATTGTTAGAGATGCAGTCAAATAGAGATAGATACATTAATATTAAAAAAATAAGTAGATTAAATTAAAAAATATTAAGAAAAATAATAAAACTAAAAATAACAAAGTTGGCATAGTGTACTGAATTCTTATAAATGGCTATATGCAGATACATAATTTTCTCATAGGACTATAGCACATTGTTTTTTGCCCAACAAAAAAGATTCTTCCTTATCAAAAAACAATAGAATTGGTTTCTCTGGCGTCCTTCTCATTTTACTGCTATTAAAACATCAATATAAATACCATTTAGTGAATTTTAAACGGAAAGATAAACATTAAATCATTTTAAAATAATTTATTAGGACTTTGAATTAATTCATAGCGTTTTTTTTAATTAAAAATAATGATTTATTTTGATTCGAGTACAAAAAATACCTCATTCAAAATATTTCCCTTCGCTTTCTACTACTTTCTGCCATCTTTATGGAAAGAGACGAATACCGCGCTAGAAAAACTCCTTGTCTTTTGATGAAGTCTATAAATCGACCCATTTTGGCAATCTTCGTACGAAGTGAACTTCTGGTCAGTCAGGCCATGTGCCATCGATCGGAATAGGTGGTAATCTGAAGGTGCAATGTCTGGAGAGTACGGCGGGTAAGGTAGAACGTCCCATTTTAGCGTTCCCAAGTACGTTTTTACCAGTTTTGCGACGTGTGGACGAGCATTGTCGTGCAGCAAAATGACTTTGTCATGTCTTTTGCTGTATTCCGACCGTTTTTCTTTTAATGCACGGCTCAAATGTATCAATTGTAGTCGGTAGCGATCCCCAGTTATGGTTTCATTTGGTTTCAGGTGTTCGTAATAAATCACTCCCCTCTGATCCCACCAAATACAGAGCAGAAGCTTGGATCCATGAATGTTCTGCTTCGCCACTGATGTTGATGGCTGACTGGGCTTTACCCATGACTTTCTGCGCTCGGGATTGTCATAATGGATCCATTTTTCATCACCAGTTACAATTCGGTGCAAAAAACTCTTTCGTTTTTGTCGTTCAAGCAGCAATTCACAGGTTAAAAACGTCTCTCAATGTCTCTCAGTTTTAATTCATATGGCACCCAATGACCTTGCTTCTGGATCATTCCCATTGTTTTGAGGCATGTAGACAATTCTTGAAGCGTTTGACACGAACCTACGTCAAGCAAGCCCTGTAATTCTTCATCTTCAAATTTTTTTGGCTGTCCAGGTCGTTCTTTGTCATCTAGCTCGAAATCACCACTTTTTAAACGCGCAAACCACTTCCTACACATTTGCTCAGCTAGAGCATGTTCATCGTAAACTTCCAACAGAATCCGATGACTTTCGGCAGCGGTTTTACCCATATTAAAATAATGGAGCAAAACTCCCCACAAAAACACTGTATTTGGCACAAATTTTGACATTTTTAATTAATCACAGTGTTGTTTACATTTTTAAAATAAAATAATATATGTGATGACACGTGATATCAGCTGGTTTACGATAAATAAATTACTGTCGGTACGAAAGGAATACAGTACTACCTACGCCATCTGTTATTAAACGCCATGAATTAATTCCAAGTCCTAATAATATATATATATATCAGTAGACATTATTTGACTATATTAGCTATTACTAATCCACTTCTCAGAACTTCCAAACTAGAAATTTTCATTCACAATTTTCATAAAATACCTGGAGAGCGATGCGCGACGGCGAGTATTGCGGCGGTCCGTACAGCTCGGCGTCCTCGTCGCCGTCGACCACCTGCGCATACGCAAAAGCGCGCACTGTATAAACTAAGTTCTATTAAAGGATTAGGTCAGACACGATTGGTATCGAGGCGTGTGATCAGTTTAGATTGCATCATGAATTGGCGGATCAGTTTTTATGGTCCCTTAGCCAGCCGATGGAGTATGAAATATTATTTTTTGCCAATCTGTCAAAAGAATGTCATGAATTTCATGTGTATCTATGCAAGTATGTAAGGATGTTTGTGATATTCCTTCGGTTCTCACAAAGACGCACTGGCTGCATGGATTCCAATAAATGAGGTATCATTGGATTCATCTTCACCTTAAAAGTGAAACAGATTACAAGAAATTGCGAAAAATCTAATACGGCTACAAATAACCGTCAATTTGTAAGACATATAGATGGGCAAAATATTACAGACGAAAAATGAAACACATGTATGCAGATTGAAGACTAAAATTAATATTCTCGATATGAGATTATGGTCTTGAATTTCATCACGGCCATTGTTTGCAATTGGTTGGGCTAGGATAAGTTTAAATTAATCTTATTTTAAATAGTTTGATAAGCAGTCGAAGGTCTAATCGTTTGATTCATTGGTTACAAATCTCCGATAGTCATTGGAGATTATTAGACATTTGTAACATATGGATGCGATCGCAGGCGGATATATAAATGTATGCCAGTACACATGAATTTTGTTACAATAGAGTATGCGGCGTAGACTTACCAAGGCGGTGTCGTTGGAGGCGCGGCGCAGGGGCGTGCCGGGCGGAAGCTCGGCGAGCGCGGTGGCGCGCACGCGCCACTCGCCACACCACCGGTACTCCGCTCCGAACGCACCCCCGGGTCCGCTTTCCGATGGCTCATCATTCTGCAAACAGTCAAGAGGATACGTAAGAATCAGCATCATTTTTGAGTTCTGTAGAACTCTTACAGCTCATATAGACAGAAGTTGCTTTTATAGATGAAATGAATGACACTCAAAAGTTGATTGTCGCTGGTACACCCAATGACAACTGTCAACTGCAAGTTATTCTGCTACCAAAGTCAATACTAACTGCCAGCTTTACTACTTAGTAGAAATAGTAGTACAACTCATCGATATGGCTATAATATTGTATGACAGCTAAGAAATATGGCTGTGTTATCTGGCATACCAAGTATCAAGCACTATCCTTTTAAAAGAAAATAACATATATTTTCAATATTTTAAATCGTTTTTTTTTTTTTTTGTAGAAATTATAAAAGATTACATTTTTCTGAAAGATATATCTTGTGACAAGTATAATTTGCAATGTCATAAGAAATTTAATAATTGAAAAATAAAATAATATCAAATGTAGCATAAAAACTGTACTCGCATTTCTAAGATAGCTAAAACCTCCTACGGTCGTCGCTCACCTTTCAAAAAACTTGATTGTGTGAGTACAATGAGATACAAAAAAAATGTAAGTCACAAAATAATAAGACATAGGACAAATAGATTGTTGTATTAATAATATGCAAAGCAAAATAATAATGTACAATAAACAAAGAAAACCCTACATTCACAAAATACCTTATATACATACATACATACACACAGACACACACATATATGTATATAAATTTATTATACCTTACATATTTACATATGTTATATAAATATGTAAGAATTCATTTTATAAATATGTTCCTGATATAAAATTTTTACTATATAATAGAATCCGAGTATAAGAACTGCTTCAATTTTCATTTTTTTTATAGAAAATTGCTTTTATACATATGGTAAAGAGGTAATATCTTAAAATATTAAGACACTAATAACTCATGAAATAAGATATATTAAATTTGAATTTGACATTATAATCTTGAAATTTAATTGCAACTACTTGTCAAGAAATTCCTCTTTAAATGCATAATGCATAAAGACAATTTCGCTACTCGCTTTTGCAATTTATTGAAATGCAAAGATATCACGTTTCGAACACTAAAGGTGACAAAGATGTTTTACTTATCATACCTCCACATCTATGCTACCATCCTCGCTGCTGCTGTCGGGTATGTCGTCCCCTTCGAGACTGGCGCCGCTCCTCCTCAGGCAGCGGAGGGCGTGCCTCTGCAGGCGCCCCATTGGGTACTTCCCGTTGCAGACGGGGCACTCGCCAGTCTGCTGCGGCGGCGGCGAGCGCCGGCTCCGCGCCCTTAATCGTCGCAATCGATTTGCATGCACACGCTGGGGAAGATATGCAATGTTTAAAAATTGATAAGCATTTTATATCCTCATACAAAGCTCACAGCGAATAATTAAATTTTAGCCCAAAAAGTATGACTCTAGTAATAAATTGAATAGATAAATTTAAAGGGTCGCTCTGATATGTGTAAAAATATAGCTTTTAAAAGGTATCTAAAATTTAATTTATTACATGGTAGAAATTTCCAGAGTGTTAATATTTATAAAAATAAAATAATCCATCATTAAACATATGCGCTATGAAAAAATTAACATCTCTGGTATCACGGAAATATTTATAATTGATCATGTTTATATATTTATGTATGTTCAAGCTGAATTGTAAAAACGACAAAAGATGGGGTGTTACATGGATTTCGTCATGGAAGGGAGCCAGTGCATGCAGGTTCTGATGAGTTTCAATGAGTTTGCAAGGCGGCTAGCCGGTAGCTTCATTTGGGGTGCGTGCACTGACAACTCGACCGGACCCCATAATGTTATTCTTTGTATTTTTGTTATTGTAATTAATTTACTTAACATTATGCGGGTAATTTAAACACTCCATAAAATATCCACATCTACATGAAAACTAGCTAGCAACCGAATCTGTGTCACAAGAGTGATGATTTTCCTCCATCATATGTATATCTTGAAAACATTATAATACACAAATTTAATACTGAATAAACCATAGACACGATTTACCTACCTGATAAACATCGCTGCCAGTACATCCTGTGACATCGACTTCTTCCGTTCCAGGCACGTCGGAGCTGGATCCAGGAATCGGTGTTGTGCTGGTGCTATTTGTGCTTAGTTTTCTTTTTGTGCCTGTAATACAAGATTTTTAAATTATATTATACGTAAGCTCGTAATGGAGCATTAAATAATGATAAATTCTATCCTATTACAATAAAATAATGATAAAGTACTTTGAATCATAGACACATATCTATGATTCAGCTTTAGAGAAGTAACAAATCGAAGCATGTCTGTGTATGCTGCATGCAAATTAACTCATTGTTGGCTTCCACAGAGATTTTTGTTACAGAAACCGAAAAAGAAGAAGAAGATGATTCATAAGATCTTTTTTTTTTAAGAAGCACATTTTTTATGCTTTTTGATGATAACTATGCACTAGAATTAGAGTTTTTAATAATATAATGTGATTAAATCAATTTATCATTTTAAGTCAGATTTCTGAAAGTTGCCCTGACAATCAACGTGTTAAGAAATATACTATACTGGATGGATGAATAACAGACGGACATGATGAAATTATAGGTTCTTTTTGCAACTTTGACTATGGAACCCTTAAAAGGAGCAAAAAAAAAAACCTTGTTATGGGATATGTAGCAGTGATACATGCAGTAAATCTTTTTCACAAAAATTTTTTCAAAACCTTGTCTGGAATATCACCAGAAACTGACCAAATCAACAAAACAAAAACATTTACAAGTTTATTCGAAATGTGCAAAATTTAATTTATGCATTAAGAGGTGTGAACGAGGTGATAGTCGATTTCAACAGACTGATCATGCCAATAAAGATGCATATATTTGATCGTTACATTATGGTTGAAAAAAAAGTGGACAAACAGCAGAACATCCTTGCCTCATCATTTGTTTGAAAAAAAAAAATAATGAACCAGATTTTTCTAGTTATTTTATTGGAAATGCAGCAGTTCACGTTATGACCTTTGACAAATTTACAATACACATTTTTACAGATTTACAATTAATTTTTATGTTATAAATTTTCATTTTCTCTATTATCAATATGTTGATTAGTTTAATGCTACCACGAATATAATTGCTAGCACATCCTTTCAACAAGTTCTGCTTTATTCCCAGCTAGTGGACGGCCATGATATTCCAAGCATCATTGTAGTTGAATACAATTATGCACTTCTATTGTCAAATGAACTAATGTAACATCATCAATTATTTTTTCATTTGATCGAGCAGGTAGTAATAGTGAACCTGCTTGTTGTCCAAACATATTCATAAATATTTATATTATCGCCTTTACAATATGGTGGATGCGGTTGAGCGTATGTTGTCATAAGATTTATACCTTGAGTGGCATAGACAAAAGTAAATGCCTGATTGAATTCAGTATTTTTTAGATACAAAGATAACATTCGGACTATTTAAAAAAGCACATTAATTTTGAATTAGTGATTGGGTAATGCTATAAAAGATGTAATACACTTTATGGTTTCTAACGATAATGATCTGATTAAATTTCGTAAAAACAAACAATGATTTTCAAACTTATGACAAGATGATTACTCAAGTTGATTTTTTTTCCTTCATGATTTTCCACAAAGTGATGTTTAATCTATCATTAAAATTGTTAGTAAAAATATTAATAAAAACCTAAAATTAGTGCGTTTATGTAACGATATATTCCATAATGAATATTTCTTCAAAGAGATGGTCTCGCCATTTGGAAAAGGCAAATGAAAGTTGACTAATAAAGCAAATCTACATATGGAATACATGTGGTGAAAATATCGGCAATATTTGCCCTGGAAAATTCTATGCAGAACAAATTGGTGGAATATTAAAAGAGGCCAAGATTTTGGGCACCCGAAAATGACGAGCTCTCATGAAAAAATTGATATGTGACAGTGAAGCAAAACAAATATGCAAAGAGCATACCATTTGGAAACTTGAAGTCTCTGCCTACCCCTCTGGAAGATAGGTATGATTTTATAAAAGTAATAATGCAAGAATCCAACTTTTTTTTCTCATTGGAATTGAATACCAATTGGAGCACCCTTGAAATTAAATAAGTAATGATTAAATTCAGGTAGGTTATAAAGTGGAAGATTGTCTTAAAGGATTTCTCTATGGCTGTTTTAAATTTTCTATTATTTCCAACACACTTCAATTAAAACGTATTTAAAAATTCTCCAATTAAGACCTACATTCATTTGAATTCTCTATAACAATAAATCGCTAATTTAAAATTACTTCTAATTTTATTTGCATGATAAAATGTTCTTTAATTAGTTTGTTGGAAAAGTGTGTTAATTATTCTAATTTTTTAAATTACATTACACATTTAATTATGTTTTATAAACATAACAGATGTCACTAAAAGTAGTGTCCTATGTAACACAATAACTGTACTTTTGATTAAATAATACAAAATAAACTGATCTAATAACAGCCTCAAATTCTAGAGTTCTTTTATTTTAATACACTTTATCATATTTAAAAAAAAAACATTCTACATTTATAAATTACTAAAATCTAAATAAAATATTTATATTAAAAAAAAAAGAAACAGAGTTATGGAACTGTTTCCTCAGCGTTAAGTCAATGGTCTACCTCCAGATGAAACCTTATTCAGTCTCTCCAACTCCAGGGCCAAGTGACTCTCCAGCTCGCCGTGTCTTATCGTGCAACTGCACACCGGACAGTTGGGCGTCTCGGTATTCTTCTTCCTATTCCTCACGCAGTTCAATATCACCCCATCGTCGTATCCGAAATTCACGTTACTCAACTGGCTCGAACTTCCTTCCATGTTATTATAGAGTAGAATTGGTAACATCTCACTTTCAAGTACTCCCAAGTGGCTCGATTGAATCGTAAAACATCACAGTTACGGTTAAACAAAAACCACTATCATCACTATTAATTACACCGAGACAGTGCCTATAACTGGTCACTACTATTCTTGTAGTTGTCTAAGTTAAACCGAACGTAAATTTTATAACGTAATAAACATCAAAACAATAATAGTTTACAATCCCTACTACAAACTTCAAACTCATTAATTTGATAGTAACATTTTTTAATTTGAAGTAATAGCTTGAATGTTATGGAGATATGTCATAGTGACATTTGACAAGGACTCGACTTGTGATTACGACAGAAAGTTAATTTTGTCATTACAATTATGCAATTATTACGTAAAAATAAGTTATACTTATCGTTAATTACATGTTTTTGTTTCTCTTGTAAGTGATCTAAATGTATTAATTGTTTTTTTTTTGTGTTGATATTTAGTAGCGTGAACACAATTGTAAAAACGTTTCTCGCATTGTTTTAATTCATATTTTGCCTTTAAGCCAATTATAAACTGTTTGCGTTCGATATTAATATAAAACATGAATAATATCTTCATTGTTTAATAGGCATTAACCTCAAAAACGGATAGAAGTTCATACATTAATGATTTTGTAATTAATAAGAGCACTTAATTATTTATAATGAGTTTGATATATTCTCAAAAAAAAAAGTATTATGGAAGTATTTTCTTTACATATTATTATTATTGTAGAACCCTTGAATTCAAAAGCCTTGCTCATTAAAATTTAAAATGTCAAAGTTGTCAAAGTAGATTTAATTGATTAACCTAAAGACGTATGAATGTATTGTTTATTATTTTAACTTTGAAAGGTTGTGGGGTTTTGTGTTTAAAAAATAATTATCATTAGCTACTACAATAATTTTTAAACAACTTCAGTGTTATTTAACCATAATCTAGTTCATAATTCCTCTTAAAATATTCGTTATAATAAGTGTATTCCATTTAACTTTTTACAACGAACGTCCAGGACAAAATATTAAATTGTTAGTTACCACTTAATGAAGACGAATTCTTATTATTGTCATAAATACAATAAATTGGAACACGACTGCAAAAATGATTGGTCGTCCAGCCAAAACCCAATATCACGATAAATAATATATCCTATATTTATTCAGCATTGTTTAGCAAGTGCAACTGTAACCTGTAATTAAAGTCAATAAAATTATTACATTCATAGACCCAAGTCACCCTTTCTTGGGGCGACATGTCCAATCAAAAGCTACCTGACAGCGTTGAGAAGCAGGATGTCTGTATCAAGTTGGAGACTGAAAACTGTAGTTCTGAATGTCAGAACATCCAGGTCACACTGCCTAATGTTTTCGAAGGCTCATAATTTAGCTGTGTTAAGTTTTATACGCTTGATTTATTTATTATGATATTTTTAAGTTTGTCTTTCATATGGTTATATATAAAATGGCTAGAAAGTTAATGTTTCAACTGTATATAAATAATTGCATTGTCTGTTCAAAGCAGTTTGAGCATAAACAATATAGTATGTAAACTAATGAACATGTGCAAGGAATAAATAGGAACATTAAAATTTTCAACTACATAATTTTGTATGCATATTTGCTTAAAATAATGGTTTAAGTTATTAAGGCCTAATGCTCAAAAAAAAAAAATTCAATGAACAGAACTTTTTAAATTAAACCTTTAGAACATGTATGACCAAGTTCTTGACTTTAACAATGCAGTAGTACATTATCGAACTTACAAACACTGCATTTATATTGTCAATACATTCATAATCATAATGATATTTATGTATATATTGTTGTTGTTTGTTTATTATAATAATGCCAGTATTCTAATTTTTCAGTATAGTGTTCATTTATATCCTTTAATTGAAGGGCGGAACACAATACACAATTTTGATGAAGTGTAACTTCAAAGAAATTAAAAACTCATTAAGGAAATTCTTTGCTTTTTGCATTTTTTTTTACATATTATCAAATCGAAAGTTAAATAAATAATATGATACTAGTATTAATGTAAGTGGATAGCGATAAACTTGCTGTTGGTTGATAATGATTTTCAGTTCATGGAACTGAAAATACGCAAACCTCATAAATATGTTTGTCAAGTTTCAAAGATCGCTAAAATCTCGAAAGGAAATGACACTAGACATAAGAAAACAACACTATGCTTTGAGACAAAGCAGTCTCGGAATTCGACACGCACTCTATTTTTGCATGTGGCTTGAGGAAGCTCTTACTATCAAAAAGCTTTTACCAATTAAAATGACAACTTGTCGAACATAATCTAATAGTATTTGTGTACTGAGTACATGGCACATGTACTCTAATTTAAGTATAGCGCATATTGTGATGTAACTACATTGATGGCTACCAGCGATGTGTTATTATAGCATAATGCCATATTCCCTAGAAGTAACAGTCAATCAAACAGCATGCTGTTTAGATAAAAAAAAATGAAAAATTTTCAATCGTTACTGATTGGTAGAGAAACGTGTATTTTAAAAGTTATTTGAAGTGTGTAGATGCTTTCGCTACTGAGGTCACTACTTCGATCGGGAGACTTATAGTTAAAATTATGTGATTGCAGGCTAATAAAGGTTTCATTGAGATATATATGAAATCAGATCCATTTATAAATGAAGAATTGGAGACCAAACATGCGATCGTGCAACGCTGGTCACCGATAAAATCTCCATTGTGTTTTTCCAATGTAAGGCATTGAATATTATTCTATGAAATTCAAACTGCTAATTCCTCAGAAATGCTTCTCCATTTTACTTATAAATGTTCGGAGTATTTGTACATCAATTTCTTTACTGATTTTATTCTTTTCACACATCAAGAAATAAAACAAATCAATTTTGTTTTATAATAATTTCCTTTTAATTTGAGTTTTGGTTTCTTATTAATTTCTCATTTACTCTTTTGAGGGTTTTTTAAATGTTGGTGATGCATTCTATTATTAGATGACAAATGTGGATTGTTTTATTTCAGTGGCATAAAAGTATTAAATATCTTGTATTGTTTAATATGAGAATCATTGCAATATAAGTCAAAGTTTTATTAATTTGCAACATTTAATGATGTATGTAATGAAGAATCGATAGTAGAACAGGGAGAGGGGATAGCCGTGCTCGCAACTGTCATACTTATTTTTATTATTTCTGTGTTGTTATAAATTAATAGAAATCTTAAATGGCACAATGCTTTGTTATTAATTTTCTCATCAATGGAGGTGTAAAATCAAGCGAAATTATATAAAAGCCTCCAATAAGAGTTTATCGGTGTCATTCTGATCGAAACACAAATACTCAGGTGGGCTCACATGAAAATACCAAAAAGACCATTTGATGACCAGTGACAATTATTTAATGGAATAGCCATCTTTCTTCTGAGAAGGGAACATAAACCTTCTTATCTGATGAAAGAAATGTATTTCAGTTGAAGCATATAGAAAAATTAGGTTTCCATTTGCATTTTTGTCAATCGCCAATGGACATTTATTAACAATTTTCTGTTTATATATGAATGACCTTTGTACTTATGATATGTCCATAATTTATATTTACTTCTTAATCGAGTGTGATTCAATGTTTGCAGATAAAACAGGAATGCGTTTCTCCAAGAACAGAAGATGACACTCTGGCGACCTCCATTGCTACTTATAGAGAGTGTGCATCAAAAGTGCCGTTTAAAACTGAACAAACCACGTGCACTGTCAAGTCGTTCAGTTGCGATATATGCGATTCAATATTTAGTAGATTAAATGAGTTGCGGAAGCATGTACGCACCCACAGCAATAGAAAAACCTATAGCTGTGATATATGTAGTACGAAGTTCACGTCTTGTAGTCATCTAAAAGTACACAAACGGATACATACCGGCGAGAAATCGTTCTCTTGCGACGAATGCACGGCCAAGTTCGTCACGTTGCAGGATCTGCGCAGGCACAAACGCACGCATTCCGGCTTGAAGCCGTACAGCTGTGACGAGTGCTGCGCTAAATTCACAGCCTCCAGCAGTCTAAAAGCGCACAAGCGCATACACAGCGGGGAGAGACCGTTTGTTTGTGGGACGTGTGACGCGACCTTTAGAAGAGCCAGCGATCTGCGTAGGCACATCCGAGATCACACCGGCGAGAGGCCGTACAGCTGCGAAGTGTGTAATGCGAATTTCACCGCCTCTAGTAGTCTAAAGGTACACAAACTGATACATAGCGGCGAGAGACCGTTCTGTTGTGAAGTATGCGTTGCTAAATTCAGGAAAGGGAGCGACTTGAAAACCCATATGAGAGTGCACACCGACGAGAAGCCGTTCAAATGCGATATTTGCAATATGAAGTTCAAGAGTTCTAGTAATTTGGCCATGCACAAACGTGTGCATACCGGATTCAAACCGTTCAAATGTGAAATATGCAACTCAACCTTTTCACATTGCAGCACATTGAAGAAGCATAAATTTGTTCACACCGACGAACACCCGTTCAAATGTGACGTATGCGAAGCTATCTTCAAGACCTGTTACAGTTTAAACAAACACAAACGCCAACACACCAAAATGGGACGGTTTATATGTGAAATGTGCGATATGTCATTCAAAAATTCCATTATTCTAGAGAAACATAAACAAATGCATTCGAAAGAGAGACCCTTTTCTTGCGAAATGTGCGGTGCGAAGCTTAAAACTTCCATTGCCTTATGGAAACACAAATTATACCATTCCGATGGGAGACGGATTTGTTGTGACATATCCCTATGAAATTAAGTTCCGAGAAGAGTTGACGAAACATGCCATCCTGCACTGTGACAAGAAACCATTCATTTGCCAACTGTGTAATGCAAAGTTTACGCATGCGGCTGGCATGTACATCCCCATAAACTCATCTATAGCTATTAGCTATGGCAAATCTTATATTTGAATGGTGTATGGCACCTCTTTCAGTCTCCTCGGATATTTAAAGATGCACTTAGTGTGCATGATGGTGACAAACTGTTCAATTGCGGTGTGTGTAATATACGGTTTAAAACATATTCTGCATGTTGAATTGTCACAAACTAAAATACAGCAATGAAGCCTCATAGACGTTAATAATTTAGTTGTAAATTTTTGTTTATTTATTAGTATTTGTTACCATTGAATGGATTTTTTTCATGGCACAAATATGTAACAAAGGGAGTGTGCAAATTTTAGGTACTTGTTTTTTTTATTTTCCGTGACAAACAAAGAAAGACATATTAATAGATTGCTCAAAATGAAATCATAGAAAAACTGTCATATAAAATTTTGAAGTCACTGCCGAGTGAGTCAATTACATAGCTATTGGCATAATTTTGATAGGTGATATGTCGTTACAAAATGTTAAAATATTTTTGTTTCATTAGTTAAAATATAAAATAATTAATATTATAAGGACATAAATATTACAGTATTTGTTAATGATTATAATTCTATTGGGCGATGCATTAATTCAGTATCCTACATTCATATAAAATAAGGCTTACAACTGTCATTGCCGTATTCTTGTGTTTAAGGGAATTAATACACTCAACCGTTGCAGTAACAATACCGTACCAAATAATTAATCCATAGTTATAAACATTTTAAATGACGAATTGTTGATGGTTGGCTGCCAATTTATTGTCCCAACACCCATACAAATACTATATAAAAATGATAATACATAACTACAATTAAAATCATTTTATGACAGTTATAGGTTAGCAGGACATAACCAAGATTTTGTTAAGGGATGGGCAAGGAGCTTTTCAAGAAAAATTATCTTTGTTTCGGAAGTTCGAAAGCATCTACATGTAAGTGGGCAGGGCTCTCCTCTGGCCTTACCTGGCTGTACCCTCACCATTCAGTGTTACTTTGGCAAATTGTCAACATTTAGAGCACTAATTAACTAATAAAAATCTTAAGTAGAAATCAAATGAATTTACATTATACTATTGTGGCTAAAAATGCAAGAATTTTCAGAGAATGTAAGAAACATTATACAAAAAGTATACTATCAAATGGATACTTTTAAAAGAAATTATTAATAACATTTTTATCGATATTCCAAATGATTTGATTCTCTATTTAGATTGGAAAATTGATCGATTCCATGTTTCATAGTAAATTGGGCATTATTAATTCAATGAAATTTCATAATAAGCAACTCAACCCAACCAAACGACAAAAGAATGTGTAAAATACATACTTTGATGTGTTCAAGTTTTTTATTTACCCCATTGTTGAACCAGATCTTCCCATAATTTGTTTATTTCAGATTGAGCTTCTAATACCGTTGTCCCCTGTGTTGTCTATGCACAAAACCTGTAGTTTAGTGTTCAATTTGACCTTTACATCGTATTTAAAAGGAGTCCATAAGATGGTCATGACTTTGGCAAAATATCTATATGCCTCCCCTCACAAACATTAAACTACGTATTAAAATGATCCGATGTGTTACTCCGAAACCCTTCGTTTTTGTCGCGGATACATCTATGTTTTCAATAAGGATCATTACGTTGATAGGATTTACTTACTCTGTTGATGTATAACCTCTATATATTCATCTATGTGTATAACTAACTGAAGTTAAGCGCAAGTGAACGAAGTTACCAACTTCGGTCACTTATGTACCAACAGATGGCGTTGTTTAGATCTATGTTTTTTATCCTTTAATATATAATACCTTTTCTTTTTCTTCTATAATTTGATTTATACATCTTTTAATTACAAACATAGAAGTCAATTTATTACTTCCAAACTTATTTTGATATACTTTGATGCAGTACGCATACGTTATAAATTTCTGAGAGCGAAATAAAAGGTGAAATACAGTTATTTTGTTAATTCTGTATTTAATTTGGAAGATAATATTATTACTTATTTTGTATTGAGTTACAAGCCCTAGCGTTTTGTTTGTATACCAGAGATGCAATTAAAAATTAAGCAATTTGGTGTATTTACAATAATTATTTTGTGTAATGTTGCATTTAGATACGAACATCACGTTCAATCAATAAAATGAATTGTTAATTATAATTATGACGATTGAATTTCTTGTAAACGTTTGCAATATTTTTTGCAAACTCTAATGTTCTAACAGCTTGAGCGGTAGTAGCTCAGTACTTGAAAGCATCGACATTAGACAAGAAATTACCGGGTTCAGTTCTGACCACAGTCGTAATCCTAACTTCGTAATTAAAATTACTACTTCGTTATAATTCATACTTTTGTATCATCGACCTCCGTTAACAAACTCAGTATGAAATAAACTATTAGTTTGAAGCATTAATTAGTATTTTTCTGCCAATTACCCGATATAAGAGAATATTTTCTATATATATTTATCCATGTAAAACTTACGGCTGAATCAAAGTTACAGCCAAACAGGATTTTGTTTTTTATTTATTAAGACTTAACTATAATCTGAATTACAGTCAAGTTTTAATAGTCTGTTAATTTCCTGGTTAATACTTTGAAAATGATCAGCCAGTAAATGGTCGATACTATTGATTGATAAAACATGATGACATCGAACCTTAAAGTGGCAGTGCTACAATGGAACATTCATTTTTAGATGCCTCTTGGACTTCTAGCATAATTAAATATCTTTTTTAGCATTGCACAGTCGGGAAAAAAAGATAAGTATAGAACTATCAATAAACTCTACACTGATATTTCCGCTTATGTTTTATAATTAAAAACATTTACTATCTGCTGTTGTAATAATATTAAAAGTTTGTCTACATTATAGTTTAAAAACTAATATACTATCACATATTACATTTTTCACAACAACAATGACTAAAAAAAATGCAAAAACTAGAACAATTATAGGGAAAAATCAAAGATGATGAGTTTTTATTTTAGTGTAATAAGTTTAACATTGAGCTGATATTCAAAATCATTTTGAAATTGTCTCAAATCATGATATAATGATGAGTCATCAATAACTACATCAAAATATCGACAATTATGGTGAGGATTTGATGATTACTCAATTCCTTACTTGTGTATTGGTTTTGAGTATGATAACAGCCAATCAATAATTACTTTCTATGCTAATTATCAAAAGTAATAATAATTGGAAGTCTATGGTTACATCTTTAAAAAAATATATATACCCATTGCTATCCATAGACAAATATGAGTAGGGGTAGGTCAATGACTTCTTCTTGTCAAACGTATTTGTTGTCACTGCATTAAGTATATTAGTATTATCTCTGAAATGCCCAATTAGTCATTGCTACGAGCGCTAATAGCCGCTTTTTTATATTAATACAGAACATCGCACAATACCGGCCGGGAATGTTTGGAGACAGGAATGTCGTAAACTGAGGTGTTCGAATCGTTTCATTAGTGCCTTATAAAACTGCGCCATGGAAGTCGCCGACAGAAGAAGGTCTATGACTCAGGGCCTGCCCAAAAGGTATTCCCTATCGAAAAGGTTAAAATATTCGTCCGGAGTGGCTTGTGATCGCGACGCCTCCGGTGGCTCCTTAAAGTTTTTCACCTCGATCCAAGAGCTGGCCGAGCGCGTCGTGGAGCGCGAGATCTACGTTAAGGCTAAGCGCGAAGACCGCCGCCCCTTCCCCGGGTATGCCCGCACCACATCACCCGACACTTATGTTAGTTATGACTTAATTACTTGGCCGCGGTTTCCAATGCAAATTGAAAACTTGCTGGTTTGTTTTTATGTGTTTTGTTTTGAATTAATCATGGGTTATTTTATTTAATATTTTTGTGTTCAATACTGGTGAGCGTTTTGAAAGAAACTTAAGTCAAAATGAAGGAAAGGAAACACAGAGAAGTACATTCAGTAACTTTTTCACCTTAATACCATCCATTCTTCTTATTTTAAGTACTTTTGGATAGAAGAGTATGAGGTTGGCACTTTAGCCTGTATATTACATTATATTTGAGATTTTGTTAGAGGCAGTATTTCGAAAATAATGATCACATGCTATGGAGTCAATTTCTATCAACTTATAAATTTTTCGTAGTTAACATTTGCCTTTTTAATAGTAGTTTATCCTGCTATAATATTGTTTTATCATTGATTTATACTATTGCCATCATATCTCTTATAGAATCACACAAGAAAAGGGTAAGTACATGGGTGGTATTGGGTAAAAATAGTAGAATATTTCTTTCGTTTTTTAGTTCATAGATTCATAAGACCCAAAGTAAAATGGGCTGATCGCTATTGTTATAATTTTTTGTCTTACGAAATAGGTTGTACTAGTAGTGAAAGTTTTAGGATTTCGTACACCCAGTGAATCTCACACACCTTATGCAATCACTTTTGTGTCTGTTTATCTGTCCGTTTGTCACGGCCTTTTAATGTCCTATCTGATGGATGAAAAAGTTGGAAAAAACCTATATAAAATTAGGTGATCCATAATCAGATATACTTGTAAATACACAAAATTTAGCAATATTTAAAATCAACTTTACATTCTAACTCAATGTAATAAAAATTGGTCATTTCTCAACCATATTTATCTGTATAACATATTCATAATTTGCTATTATCATATGAAAAATTGTTTTCAATGTGCACTTTTTGAGCAAAATGAGTTGTAATAAAATTATTAAAATATTAAGTTTCTGTTTTAATTTTGTGTTTATTGCAGCGGGCCGATGATAGTTGTATCGATGCATTCATCAAGCAAGAGTTAACAATCGGAAAGACGGTTATACATCGTCTGCCGGCCAGGATGCCTCCCCACATTGCTAAAGTGAGTTTTTTTTTTTTATATTGAGTCTGTTGTATCTCAAATGTTGTATCAAAATGTAAAGACAATAATAATAAAATGTAAAAATTATATCAAAATGTGGACTATTGCAGAAATTACTTCCCATCTTCACATTTGTTCTGTTTTGTATTTAAAATTGTACTAATATAGAATGAGTGGCAGCAACTTAGACGGGATCATCCATAAACCATATATTTTCTTAACCTCTAGCCTTTTCTGAATCCTATTTTGTTTCACGTCCAATACTGGACCTGCTCTCGGTCGCATTTTATACTGACTCTATAACGCTGTAAGAAGGCAATGGCATCCAATAAATTTGGCACAAGCGTATGCTCAATACTAAAAGAAATTAAATTTTTATTAAATATTTTGTATTAATTTTAAAATGAAATAGAAAAAAAAAATCTCGAGGAAGATGAATCTATAATTCCTTTGAATTTTAAATTAAAGTCATATGTCTATAATGATTAAAGATTTTAAGAATGAGATGCATTTTTTTTTTTAATAAATTGGCTAAATATACACTATCATATATTTAAAACGCTGTCATAATTATGCACTCATATCAATTTTAAGAATTAGACAATTAATCCCGATTAGGCACCGGCCTTGTATTAGAAAATAATGTTATTTTTGTGTTGAACGCGTATTGTTTAAATAATTGACTTTTACGATTCACAATAATGACGACTTAACAAATCGAACGTTTAACACAGTTGTTGAGAATTCGATGATTAGGACCCGTTCCATCAATCTTAACAAAGATTGTGACTACAATAGACAAAAAAACTGATTAGCCCGTTTATCAAAAAATGTATTAACTACACAGTGCAATTGTTTAAATTCTTCCCCAGAAGATATGCTTACCGTGTGTAAAGGATGTCTTCAATTGAATCACATAAGTGTCCTTTTAGGATGTATTGTTGATCAGTCCTGGTCTTTTACACCGATAGCACATAATATGCAATGTATCGCATATGTTTGCAGGTTTGTATGCACTTTGGAACTTGGGAGAACACGCCACACAAGAATGTTGCACTATTCCGACACACGTCATTATTATACAACTGTTATTGTAACAAATAAAATCATACAATATGACATATCAACTTTTATCCATGCAAAATGCTTGCATTTTATTGTTTTCGAAATCATAATAAACAATTTAACAATTGATAGATTTATGTAACCATTATTATATTATCAGGTGCCTACGACCGAGAGACCGCTGGTCAAACAAGAGGTCAATGAGACTGAACAACTGAAGGATTGTCACCAGTCCACGATGACCGGTGACAAAGTTCATACCGCTTGTATGCCTCATGATATGGGGGAAGATTATATTAGCAAACATTGCAACGCTAAGAAAAGTGCGCCATCAGCTCTTAAAGTATATAGTTGTGATTTGTGCAATCTCAAATTTATAAGAGAACATGATCTGTGTAAACATAAATGCATGCACACCAACGATAAGTCTTATGTGTGCAATATGTGCAGTGCGAAATTCCCTCTAGTATATAATCTAAAGATACACAAACGAATGCATAACGAAGAGAAGCCATTGTATTGTGATATGTGCGATGCAAAGTTTATGACCAAAAACAATCTCCGTATGCATATGAATGGGCATAGAAACAATAGGGCATACAGCTGTAGTGTTTGTGATGACACATCCGAATCAGCTGGAATGCTGCATACGCACACGCTCCTGCACACCGACCAGAAGCCATACAACTGTGATCTCTGTGATGCGAACTTCACTCTGTCGGATAGCTTAAAGGTGCACAAACGAATACATAGCTTAGACAAGCCGTTCGGTTGTAGCATGTGCGAAGCGATGTTCAGGAAGGGCAGCTATTTGAAACAGCATATCAAACGGAAGCACACCGACGGAACTCTGGTCTGTTAATTACGTCATTGTTACGGCCTTGTTAGGGGATATTCTTTCATTTTAATGGGCGCGTTAACCACAGGTGAACTGAACCATAGTATGACATGTACTTCGATAGACCTTAGTATGAACTCTGCACTAAGTTAACATCTCCATCATAAAACCATTTTTTGCACATTCGACAAACTGAAGATTTGCTAACTCAATAAGTGTATACCGTGTTGTACATTATGTACCTATGATGTATTCGATGTGTTTTCAAGTACTATTTATTTATTGTCCAAAACTAAGCGAGATTGTAATTTTGAAATATGTTCATTGTTTTGGTGACATTTTATAATGTCTTAGTAATATCTTATATTGTTCATGTTTGCTGCATGAATTAAACTGAATATTTTATAACTTCTCTATCTATTTAAATAAACTCGGTAAAGATTTTCATCTCGATATTCAAAGAACTGGTGTCATATTTAAATTATAAGCATAAAATTGAATTGTTTACATTTTATTATAAAATTTATAGAGAGTCAATATTGGAGACATATTCCTGTATCGCCTCACGCTTTTACCTTATTTTACAATTTATAAGAAATTAAAATTTTCGCACTGAATCTATACGTCTAGTTAACATTTTGTACAATTACTAGATCCAAGGCAATTATCGTTTTGTTGCTAAACATGCATCTTTTTAGTGCTTATCCATATTTTACTATCTACATAATACATTGCTTGCCGTTAATTTGAATTCTGTTGGTTTACTCCTGCGGTACGATTTGTTTAATACATTTTTAATGTAAATAAGAACGACCAATATATGTAGTGAAAATACCTGTTGTGTGAACATGATTAACGATGGGGCACAATTATAACATTTGTGATAGGTAAAGAAATTTAATACGAGACTGAGATGTGTTTATACAGTGTGAATTAAAAGAAATTTATAATAAACATTAGACAGGCTCGAGATCATTTTATCTTTCAATTTTAATAAATAAATAAGAACAAATTTGCTAAGAATGAAAAAAGTTTGAAATTACAATGAATAATATGGAGAATTGGAAATTTTGTATAAATTTCAATTTATTAACAGCTTGTCAAGTGCTGTCTGGATTACAAATATGTTAAATAGCATCTGTAAGCTGACCTTTTTATAATGTAGTTAAGTTTATATTGAATACATATCCTATATTAAAACTATGGAATTTATTGTTTCTTGTATTATTCACATCACCTTTTTTATTTGTCACACCATATTCACAACACCATAATTTTAGGGTTTAGTATTTCAAAAGAAGAAATGTATTCTATGAAATAAATTACTGCATTCTAAAAAGTAATTAATATTTGAAAAGAGTACTTTAATGCTTAACTATTTATTAAGCTCATCAACATAATGTGAAATTTCTGGCATGGCATATGTTTTGATGTGATAACGTCTTATAAATCGATGAACGCCGGCTGCACGCACGGCTCATAAGGCATGACTCATTGTCGCGTTCCGCCTGAGCCGAGCGTGCGAGCGAGAGCGTAGAACAAGCGATCTCTCTTCCACTCCATCGGCCGATGCGTCCGAGTAGAAGAGAGATAGCGGCCGCACACAACCTACACGTGAACTGTTTTTAAAGTGAAGTGAAAAATTAATGTGGTTTCCCTTGTTTATTACAATAACAATTGCGGCAAGTGATAATAATTCAATTTAATTCATAAAAGTATACAATTTTTCATCAATGTTTTCTTATGAGGTTATCACGGAAAATTATCGCTCGTAAACCGACTTTACATACAACCATTTTTTTTTAATAGCAGATTTGAGAGGCAAATGAGCAGGAGTGCTATCAGATTCATCATCAGAACCATCAGGGCCAGTAGGTGGTCACTGCCGCCCATGGACACTCGGAATCTTAGAGGGGTCACCAGTGCATAGTCGGATTTATGGGAATAGGAGATCTAATGAAAGGGGATCGAGTTGATAGAACGGGGTTAGAGGGATTGGACCATCAGAACTCTGGAAGAAATGTGACAGTGGAAATTGCTATTTCACATCCGTATTCTGTGAGAGTGTGATATTTCACCGATCGAGTTGGCCCATTTTTGTGCTGAAGCTTAATTGCCAGCTACCATACTACCATAAATAATCAACAAATTTAATATGATAAATAGCTGAAGACAGCCAGCTCGACTTATTGCGAGTAGTTATATTAACATATATTTCAATGGGCAAATAATTCCTTCATCTTTTATATTTTGATCCTGATCAGGCTCTTGATTCTGATGCTAATCCCACACTTAATTCTACTCCCCGACCCGTTTTCAATTCCGATACAGTCACCGGTTTAAGTCAACATAATAGTTTTGTTGATAATGAATTTAATTTGATGTGTTGAGATATGGTGAACAATATTTCTGTCGGGCTCATGCCAATCGTGAGGTGAGGGTCTAGCGTTATTAAAATTTTCGTTTTTATGTATTCTCAGAAGAGAAATTTGAGAAAATTCTATCTCTAGAGATAGAGCAAATTACACAAAGGTTAAAATTGCATTAAAAGCATAAAAATGTATTTAAATTTGAAAAGAGCTAAAGATTTCTTACTTGTTCTTTAGGAATACTTCCTTCAAAGCGAGTGGTAAAGTAGCAAAATGTTAATTCTTAAAAAATTGTGACGTTTTTTAGTGTCATTTAATTTAACCTGTGAAATAAAAAAGATGTCTGAATTGAACTCATTATACGACATCACGCGACATCAATATGCCATTCAAATGTTGACTTCTTGTGGGTAGTTTATGGATTATCATAAAAAAAAACATGATATAATTTACATTACAAAATTTATTATAGATTATTTTAAAATGCGTTTCTGATTTATCTTGATTTATCAAATTAAGATAAAATGTTTGGAAATTCTGGATCCAATTAATGTGAACGTAGCTAGTAGAGAGTCGTCAATATCAAGTTTGTATACCATTTAATATGCCACAGAATCCGGCCTTACATAGCCCAATTTCTAGAATTTGTACTGATAGAACCACAATCTGAATGGTGAATCAGATGCAGGCATTTGTTTAAGTTTAAAATTTGTAAAACTTTTTTGCGATTTTAGTAGTATCGTTACGTGTGATTAACATTATTTATCGTTTACTTCGCTCTGTATTCAGGTTGAAATCACACATTATTCGTTTAAAATATATTTATTGATAGTTACATATTTATTGATAATCGACAAAATTGACATTGAATCGATGATATTATGTGTATCTATAAATAATCGGTGGACACATAAAAACTGTACTTAATAGAAATGTATGTACTAGGTACTGTTGATGTGCCTTAAAAAATTAAAACAATAAAAGGTAAAAAAAAATATCTTAAATATAACACCAACATACACAGATAGGTTTTTCAAAGTCAACAATTAAGGAAGCGAATTGGACTCCATTCGAGTGTTTCACCACGCCGTCGCCGAGCGGACGTTGATAAAGCGCTGCGGTATGCCCGGGCCCACGGTCCAACGGTTTTCGCCGGCTACGTACATCTCCATGTGATAAGACTTGGTGTCCTCCAGCCCGCCGATGACGAGCAGCGCACCGTCCGCGCTGGCGACTCCCAGCGCGCACCCGTATCGCGCCTTCTCCATCGGCGCCACATTCTCCCACCGGTCCTGTTCAACGATCGGCCATTGAGGGTGCGTTCTTGTCCGGGCTTGTGCGAGGTCCCGAACTGACTTTATAGACGTATAACTGACAATATCCATAGACGTGTTAAAGGTATTAAAAAAAAAGTATTATTGGATACCTGCCGTCCAATGTGAATGTGGATAGCTTGTTAAGAAAGAAAAAAAGATGATATAACTTAAATGAAAAAGAAACCGTAAAGTGTTAGTACTTAAGGTACACGCGTTAGAAGTTATACTTCTTTAGCGTGATAAGATGATAAATTTGATTGATACAATTTATTAAATTACATTTTTTATAGCATTTCTGAGGGCAATCGAGCACGTCGACCACCAGTGTAGGTGACCACCGCCACTCATGAACGCTCGCCGACGTGAAGGAGTCACCAGCGCGTTGCCGGCCTTTTAGGAAGCAATAGAATGTCTGATGGAGGATGTAAATGGGCCACGGAGCCCTTAGAAAGGAATAAGATATCTATTGTTTTCAATATATTATTAAAAAAAATAATGTGTCATTTATGCGCAATATACGCAGCATGTTTACATTCCGATTTTTTTTTATTCCGATATTATTTTATTTTCAATCGAGATTAAAAATTATGCTCGGCCGAAATAAAATTTGTTTTCTTTTTTTTTTTCAATTTATTGAAAATAAATTAACCAAAATAGTGAAGAATTTATAACTCTTACATCTTGGGTAGTCTCTTAATCCCACAATATATACACCACTCCACGGTCTAAATTTCAGATATTGATGCAGCAACTAAATCAATCGACATACTTTCCGTACTGTATTTGAAGCGATTGGTAATAAAGTTTAAATAAGTAATTGTTATTGTTGTAGATAAATAACAACATTCTACGACTACGTTGTTAACGCTTCTTGAAATATAACACATGAAACTATACGCAGTCAACTGTGTATGCAAATGTCTCTATCTCAGCTGCCTGACACTAGAGTGAAGTTAGCCCATATTTGTTAATGAAGGATTTTATTTTGTATCGTGTTAGAATACAATTAATTTACATTGTATTGTTATACCGATATGAAAAAACAATATAAAATAACTTTAGGAAATCAAAATAAAGCTAACACAAAAATTACAGATGGTTTTATAAGAAAGCTTTAGTAAGTTTTTAGCTGTCATTATAAAAGACGAATAATTTTGGAAATTAAACGTGGTAGAGCCAGGCCGTGGTCAAATCGGCTGGAGAACGAAAATGCGCCGACTCCAGATACCACACCTTCATAGAATATAAACGTGTGAAGTAGCAACTTCCGCTGTTGTGTTTCATCCAGTGAGTGAGAGTTTCGGTCGCCCACTGTCATTATATCACCCCCTACTCCTCCTTCCGTCATATATTTTATTCCTACCCAAGATGCCGGCACAACGCACCGGTGGCTCTTCAGTGACTGCCAGTTTTCGTGGGTGATCACCTTCTTACTCTGTGATGGCTCGCGTGACCGTTCACCTCCAAAATGCTATATAATAAAAGAAATAATACGGCCCTATGAATATAGAGTCGGCCCGCGTTCCGTCGTTACACTCTAAACTCATCTTTCATTCGGAGCCACGCACAAATTGTTCTATTAGATCGACCCACCGTCGCGAAGTCGTAGCGGGAGACCGTGTTGAGGGCGGTGCCGTTCTCGTCGCGGCCGCCCACCACGTACAGGCGGCCGTCCAGCACGGCGGCGGCGTGGTCGTAGCGCACGCAGTCCATGTCCGCCAGGAAGCTCCACTCGCCGCGCAGGCCGCGCGCGCCCGGCGAAGGCGCCGGCTGGTACCGCAGCAGCCGCCGCGACGTCGCGAACGGCTTCCCGCCGGTCAGGTACGCGGCGCCTGCGACGGGCACGCGGACATTGATAGGGAAAGCTTCCCGGCCTCCGCCCCGGGCCGGCGGCGACACGGGAGCTATAGGCCGGACGGCGTCGATTTCGGACGGAAACGCATTGCGCCAGATCTCAATCATAAACGAATTTATCCGATGAGGTTTTGAGTCGAAGTAAACCACTCGCTCCGTACAATGCAACGCACGATACTCCGCCGCCGTGAATCGTCTGCGCACGATGCAGTGCCCAGGTTCAACGCTCCTTCCTTCTTCATCCTTCCCCGCGTTCCCGTTTCACGCCGACGCGACGATCTCGCCGCCAATTTCACGGCGGCAGAGTTTCGTGCGTTGCCTCCTGATTCGAAATGAAAAAGATTGTACGAGGCTACGCCTAAACCGTGGTTAGAGGTTGGACAAAGCCTGGCACGAAGCTGTGGTGTCGCTGACTGTCCCGAGTGTAAGAAGACAAAGTGATCATAGAATAATTATTAAGAACAAAAAGAAGCCGGCAGAAGTCGACGCGGCCGCGGCTCATGCCGGCTATCGGAGACCACACGTTTGTCTGGGAACAACGGACACGCATACGTCGTATGACGCGCGGTACTTGAGCAACCGAGCTACGCTCGCCGTTTTTCGATTCCCATGGGAAAAGCTGCTTATGTTCAATTCTAACAGCAGATATTTACATAATATGGCGAAGTTTACCCGCTACCTGCTCACACGTGAATAAAGTGGCGCAGTGCCATCTGTTGTCGAGAACGTAAGCTTTGTTGAGCTTACTGGCAACTCGGTAGTATGGATGACACACGAGATTTGGTTTACATTGTCACAGTATAGTTGAATATAACTAGATACGAAAATTATGAATGCGTTTAACTTTTACGTGTGACAGACGTGAACTTTATTTAGACTGTGACAGATAGCGACATCTGTTATAGTCAAAACTGAAAACTAATAAGTGAAGCTACACTTTAATAGTATCGACCGGGATCGCGATCGTGATTGAAAGGCAGATCTTTCAATATTAATGAAATTAAGGAATTCATTTTAAATCCATCCGGGCGGATACGCGGAGACAGCTGGTTGTTAATAAACTGATCTGCCGATTTTGAATTTTCAACTTGAATTATTTTGGTTTGGTGAGGAATTGAAATTAAAATTAGAGAAATTGTTTAAACGGAGTATAGATTTTACTGGGCCGTTTATTTCCATGTCAAAAGGATTTCACTTTCTAAAGTCGCACCACGGGTAGTTTTACTTCAATACTGGCCAATCGTCAATGTGTACGCGTAGTGAACTGTGACCGATGTCTGTACGTGAAAAATATTTATGGAAAACCAACATGGAAAGTAAGTGCTATACAAAACAAACCAAACGTTTTGAGAACGTTAGTCTGTCCGTCTGTTTACACATCACGCAAAGAACTTCTCTATTGCATGCAGTTTTCACAGGTGTGCTGCTGGAGATTCAATTTAAAAAATGATATGTGTTTCGTCCTTGATACAAGACCTATAAGCCGGATTATACATATGCAAGATCCTCTTAAAATACTGTAAATTCTCTTAAGGGGACTGTAGCTGAATATAGGCAATTATTTATCGTTTTGAATCACGTCCCTCATTATTACGCCTTTGAAGATTAAGACGAGATCGGGACCGGGATCGAGATCACAGCGTCATCGGTCGACGCAGAACGCGTAGTTCATTATTCTATTTGCACGCGGGTGGTGCTGAGAAACGTAAGCTAGTCGTGAACAATCAACAGCTCGCCTTTGTAAGTGGCGACGGCTGCTGTCTCCCGCTCCAGGAACACGTTGCCGGCCAGGGTCCAGGTGTTGGCCGCCGGGTCGTAGACGTCGACGCTGTTGTAGCCGAAGGCGTACAGCTTGTCGCCGAGGGCGGCGAGGCAGAAGTCGACGCGGCCGCGGCTCATGCCGGCTATCGGAGACCACACGTTTGTCTGGAACAACGGACTCGCATACAAAAGTCGAAGGGAGTACGTCGTATGACGCGCGGTACTTGAGCAACCGAGCTATGCTCGCCGTCGTTCGATTGCGCCGCGGGAATATGATAACTTCGCATGGGAAAAGCTGCTTATGTTGAATTCTAACAGTATTACATAATATATTCAATATTATATACATAATATCGCGAAGTTCACCCGCTACCTGCTGTCATGTGAATGAAGTCGCACAGTGCCATCTGTTGTCGAGAACGTTTCATTGAACCTACTGGTATTTCGGTAGTAATACCGAGGTACTAGTTTAGATCTAATGCACCACCGATTGGATGTAGAACCAACAGCATACATTAATACAATTATCTCAAAATTCTACGAGATGGCGCTATAAAGCATCGTTTACACAAAATATTTTTTATCGCCTTTTTTCTATAAAATATCTATATAGATAAACTTAAAAGGCAAAACGTTATTAAAGCAATAATCTCTTCATCGAAATCACTATGGTCGATTCCAAAACAGTAATGTATGTATGTATGTACATACGAATAAATTTCTTTAATTGCCCTTGTCTATGCGAGTTCCTATCATTGGAGTCCTTTAAATTCAAAATTTATACAAGAAAACGAATTGATTATTTTTTTTTTGCATTGGTATTGTCTCCAATTGGACTGTTTGAAATTGGTAAATAATTGATATTGGATCGTAAAGATGTATTATGATGAAGTCTTTCGATAAAAAATAAGATACATATCATGATTAAGGTTAATATTATAAACATTGGCATAAAAGTGGATCATTCATTTGAAATTTTACAAAGGAAAAAAAATCTAAAAACATTTTTTTTAATGAAATCCTTTTAATTCACGATCTTAAAATTGAAATTACCTTTTGATGATTAAACTAAATTTTATTTTCTTTTTTAATTAGTTAAAGAATAAATTGTTTTATTAAAATTTTGATTATCTAACTGACTGACTACATTCTACATACCTAATTCTACTTAAAGCATACCGCATGTAAAGTTATGTTTTACCCGAACTATTAAGTCGCTATTGTGGTTTTGTTTTGCAATGAATTGTGTGAAATCGGAACGCACTACACGTGGACTACTTCACTAACAAACTGATCGAATTAAGGCTACACGAGCTCACCCAGCTGTCGAGGAGTTGTGCGACGACAGCGCATCCCTGGGTGCATCATCAGTCCAGGGCCGTTAACTGAAGGCATGCGAAGTGGTTAAGATTACTTGGAGACTTGAGCGGACAAACCCATAGATTTAGTTGGAGAAACGCTCGACAAGAATCTAGTCAGGGTAGTTGACACCTCTATGATGGTCGATCAGTGGTTTGTTGTAATCAAAAGTGTTTTATTATATAAATTTTGTTTTTGCTTCAAATTAATATTGCATATTGCAGTATTTAAATATTCCTAACATGACAAATGATTCATTTGATATAATGACAAGATCCTGCGGTAATAATATTGATAATAGAGAATTCATAAAGTTTTAACTTTTATTGTTTATCCTTTTGTGTATTATAAAGCCTAGTATTAAGAAACGAAATTTGACAATTTTATACGGATCAAGCTTCTGACAATGGCTGTGGACGTTAGTCACATGGAGAAAAGGAGAAAATTTATATAACACTAAAATATATTTCTACTTTTTGACCTAAAAAACATAATACTGTAAAACAATATTTTAATGCATAATACAATCCTTTTATTAGAATAGCAACATCGGTCGCCATATCTTGTAGCAACCACAAACACAAACTTTAAACTCGCACCAATCCCCATATTGGTCATAATGCAACTGGCCAAAGACAAAACATTTTGACGTGTTCTGTATTATTTAGTGTGTTTATCATGTGATAAACGATATGAATACTAGTCTTATTAGTTATTTGCTGCAATAAATTTAAAATTGTCTCCATATCTTTAAAAAATTTCTCGTTTTTAGTTAATATTCTTTCGTATAATGTCATATGTGGCGCTAAAGTGAGTTTTTTAGAATTCCTTTGCTTCATAGTAATCTGTCAAATCATGTAATCCATATTTGTTGGACGTATATTTATTATTACTATAATTACAAAGTCACCCCTGTTTTCTAGAAGGACAGGCAGAGATTACGGTTTTCCACACGGCACGATCTGTGATCACTTCTCTTGCTTCACTGACATCCGTCATCCTTTTCATGCAAGCTCGTCGATTTCGGGTGCTTAAACTTTGACCCCTTTGTAATTTACCACCGATATGGTCTGCATAGGATTCTCTAGGGCGCCCTTTGCCGACCTTTCCCTCACAAATATTCGCTCATCGCTTTTGTCGGTCTACTTTCATTCATCCTTTCCAGATGGCCAAACCACCGCAACACATCTTTCTCTGCTCTAGTCACTCTAAATCTCCTTCTAGACCACACTAATCTCCGACATTACTATTCCCAAATCTATCTTTCGAAAACACTCGACACACACTACGCAGAGAACGCATCTCCGCTGTATTGATTCTATTTAGATTTAGGCACTATCGAATTATCTCTGGTACTGTACCGTCTACTGTCTTTAGTACCGTTATTACGATAGCATCGACCAAACACACTTCACGTTCTAACCATCCATCCACACTTATGGACCACACTACGGGCATGATGCGAATAAAGGTATTCGATATGTGCTGATAAAAAAAGATGGAAGCGCCATGAACCTGCAACCAAAATTCATGAAGTTCGTGGATCTGGCTTTAGTTTCAAATCAAAAATTTTAGTGTCAAACATTGAGGTACTGTGTACACTATGAAGAGATGCAACATTTAACAATTTTTTAATGGAACCAGGTATTTTATTGGAGAAAGCAACGATCAATATACACAATATAACATTTAAATCTACATCTGTCTCGTTCCCACTTTAAGAGACTATAGGTCAGGTTTAATTCGAGCGAAACAATGAACAAAGTCATGTGACGATTTACAGTAATATAGATTTTCAATCTAAATTTCTTTTAATCATCCAATAATAGTCGAGTATGAAATTACTGAATGTAACTCACAATACATTTTCTCAACTTCAATTTTAAGGCAATTTAGATTTAAGTAAAACTGGTAACATTGACGGCAGAAATTATGATAATTGAGAAGAATTAAGCTTCCTTGTACAATTTAAGATAAAAATATGTAATTTACCAACGAAAAGCAATACCATGCTTTGTCTCTTTCTTACTTTAACTTGCGAGACAACGCAACAAAATTCACCTATTTTGTTGCGTTTTCGTACAAGAGTAAATTCACCGACACACAGACGACTCGAACACGACACGACGTCCCGGGACGTCATTCGGTTGAAGGCAAGCGTGAAGTTCCAGTTACGACTCTATAGTGTATAGCACCTTAACGATGGAGAGTTCAATACTCTAGCTCAGGCGCGTAGTCACGGCGCCACACTCACAGCGGGATCGTAGACCGAGCAGGCGTTCTGTATGACGTCATCGGTCAGCCCGCCGGCCACGTACAGCCGGCCGCCCAGGGCCGCGAAGCCGGCGCGTTCTCGCACCGTCGTCATCGGAGTCAGAACCTCCCATGCTCTGTGAAAACGTAGACGACGTCACCGGACGGTCATCAGGTAGGTCGAGTTCGACCATTTTTGATAATTTTTTTAGGCACGTAGAGAAAATTCTGTATGATATTAGTGACGGATTGACATACATATTACATATTTCCCACTAATAAGTTTCTGTGCAAAATTTTCATAAAACCGGATTCGTTAGCGCGAATGGAAAAAGGAGGGACGAGGGATTGGAATGAGACTGAAATGGAATTAATTCTGAAATTGGAACTTAAATCGAAAACGACATTACGATTGGTGTCAATGGTAGCAAAATTTACTCGATATCGACGATCGGGAATTAATTATACGTGCAGCGGGCGGCGCTGCGCTAACGCCTTGTACGTGGAGACTTCTTAAAAAGACTCTTGACAAAATGTTTTGTTAAAATGAAATCTTAAATTAATGAAACTATCGATTACAAAAATCACCATTACTATTGCTATTGCTAATAGCAATGCTGCTAATAAAAAAAATCAGCTTTGCTAATAAAACTTCGTTGAATTCTGTAAATTTGATCGAAATCGATGCATTTCTTCGAGAGAAATCAAATTATTATTTTTTTAAATGTATATATAATTGTAATAATTTTTAGATTTTGTCCAGATCGATCTTCAATATGAAACCTATTATTGCACTTGACAGACTGCGTCGAATGTCTCGCTAAAAACGATTAAGTTGAGAGCATTGTTGAAATTTAAAGAGAAAAGGTGATACATTTAATGATCCCTAAATTTCGAAAATTTTAATGCTCTTCGAGTCCAAAAAACAGCATTGAATTATAATTTTAGCGCGAAAACGTGAGAGGTAATGTCATCGTGTTATTAAGCAATTTTTCCTTTTGAAAATGAAGGCAGCTATTGTAAAAAAGCGTATTAGATATAACAAAAAAGGACTATAAAAAGTGAAAAAACTTTAAGAATAATAAGAAAATATCGACGAAAAAAACTACTATGGCGGAAATTATTAAATAGTTCAAGGGACCGCCATCAGTTTCCGGTTTGCCTCATTGCCCCCCGGCGTCAAAAACTGGATAAGCCCTTGGTCGTCCCTATTGCTAACTCCCAAGCATCACTAGACAAGCAAAACCGTAAGCTTTATACAATTGTGTATACGTTCTTCTGCACAACACCTGAACCGATTTAGATGTGATTGCCAGCGATGTGATGGGGTGAGCTCGGCCTGGGCTTTAGGGTTCATCTCCGACTACAACCGAGTAATGTATGGATGAGTAGTCGGGGGGTTTATAGGCAGATGGTTGGATGGCTGGATGGATGTGGCCATATAGTTAAAAGAGTGGATGGCCAAGCGAAACGAGAGGTGGACGACTAGACGGACGACCGGGTTCATTCCGAAAATGAAGGAATTCGTTCTACGTGTACGCGCACGGAACCACAATAGCAGACTAACAATACCATAAATTGTGATGACAACAGAAATTCGAAAAGATATATCTATTCCCACAGAATCGTTTCTTCTATTATTCTATTATCCCTTTCAATATTTTAACAAAGAAAACCATGACCAGAAGAAGATTAATCTAAGTATTCTAGTAAGATGTTACATTAATAGTGTGCATCCGGCTTCATGCTTATTTTGGCTGTCCAGCGTCATCTCGATATTCTAGTAAGATGTTACATTAATAGTGCATCCGGCTTCATGCTATTTTGGCTGTCCAGCGTCATCTCGATATTCTAGTAAGATGTTACATTAGTGTGCATCCGGCTTCATGCTTATTTTGGCTGTCCAGCGTTATCTCGATATTCTAGTAAGATGTTACATTAATAGTGTGCATCCGGCTTCAAGCTTATTTTGGCTGTCCAGCGTTATCTCGATATTCTAGTAAGATGTTACATTAATAGTGTGCATCCGGCTTCATGCTTATTTTGGCTGTCCAGCGTCATCTCGATATTCTAGTAAGATGTTACATTAGTGTGCATCCGGCTTCATGCTTATTTTGGCTGTCCAGCGTCATCTCGATATTCTAGTAAGATGTTACATTAATAGTGTGCATCCGGCTTCATGCTTATTTTTGGCTGTCCAGCGTCATCTCGATATTCTAGTAAGATGTTACATTAATAGTGTGCATCCGGCTTCATGCTTATTTTGGCTGTCCAGCGTCATCTCGATATTCTAGTAAGATGTTACATTAATAGTGTGCATCCGGCTTCATGCTTATTTTGGCTGTCCAGCGTTATCTCGATATTCTAGTAAGATACTACATTAACAGTAGGCATCCGGGTTTATGCTCATTGTCACTGTAGAGCGCTTGGAATTAACTACCTCATAGCTGTTACAAAATTACTTTGTTCATTTATTATATAAGTACTATGTGCAAGTGAAATTGAAAATATAATTGTGTTAATGCGTATAAATATTATATAATCGTTGCCACATATAACGTGTACAACAAACAGAAATTTTAAATTACGTTACATCACTTACTTATTGCCCAAAATGTATTTGAATAATGACGTTTTGTCCTTGCCCCCCATTAAGTACAACGCTTTGTGGGTCTCGGGATGCGCCTTTACTGCCAACTGCAGAAGACCAATGCAATGTACATGAATAAATAACATATATACAAATACATATATACCCAGTGCAGGCTTCCGAAGCTCACTACACAGAAACGCATTACAGATCAAAAAGTATTTTGTTACATTTTCCCATGTTTCCCGCACAGAATAGTTATAAACACTTAAGTCACCTATAACTAGAACAACAAGTAGATATATCGACTATTACTATTAAACTCGTGTAAACTAAAATGCAACAGCAAAAGAGCCTATCTTCATGGCACTTAAGTCCTTTTGTTGAGAAGCGCAGTTTTTCGGCAATAACTCAAAAACAATATATCTGATCATTTTCAATATAATTTTGGTTGAAAGTATTTATAAAGCGTTACCTTCGTCAGTTTTTTTCATATTTTTTTGGACATACGGCTTAGAAAATAAAGGAGTGAAGGGGGGACACAATTTCTGCCACTTTTTGAGCGTTTATTTCCAAAAATATTTATTTAATTAAAAAATTGCTTAGGTATCATAAAAGGTTTCTAAAAGAATTGTAAAAATATGTGCCACACGTTGAGGTTAGCTGAAAAAATTGTTTTCACCTTCTGTTACATGTATGGAGTGCCCCCCTAGAAATATTTATTTTTGTTATTTAACTACGGAACTAAGTACCGGCTTATACAAGACATCTACACTCCGAATTTCATGAATACACATCTCGTAGTTATTGAGTTAAATGTCTGTGACATACAGACCGACGGACATGACTACACAATAAGGTTTCCAGTTTTGCCATTTCGGTGCTCGGAACTCTAAAATATATTAAGAAAAAAGATTGGTTAAAATAATTGTTTTTTGTGTAGATGCTGGCTAAAGATAAATATGTTGCACCCTTTTGCGTCTTGTGCATTTATTGTAAACTAGTTGGCCTGGCGCGACTTCGTTCGCGTGATGTCCTATCCTTACTGTACCGTACACCTACCCTTAACCTACACATAAGAAATAGCTTACTACCTATTTTTAGACCTACCGAATATACACAAAAAATTTCATTAAAGTCGGTCAAGCCGTTCCGTAGGAGTTTAGTTACGAACACAGTGACACGATAAGTTTACATATTAGATATAACATATATTTCGAGGAGTATTTTAAAATCAGTAGTATTTCACTATAAATTTTAATTTCTAACATATCATAAGTTTTCAATATGGATTGCTAAGAAAATCAGTCTGTTAATGTAAAATTATTAGGCAAATAATCAAATTAAAACTGAAATATAGCGACGAACTATCAATTGTTGATATCACAAATACCAAAATGGCGGATTTGAAAGTTAACTTATTAAGGGGTGGTCCCACGCACCTCCACCGTTAACTGTAAGATTACCGGTTAACTGTCAGTTGTGAAGTTGAAACAACGTACTTTGACGCGTTTAGCTTTTGACTGTAATACTTAACAGTTAATTATTCCAAATGAGTAATAAAACATATTTATTTATGTATTCGTACAGACGAATTTCACTGTTGTTCATATTCATACCACTTCATACATGGGCAATTCAAGTATTACAGAAGCACCAAGGGGTGGGGGATCTTTGCTGCTTACTTTGGATGACATTAGGGACCCAAATTGGAGTTCAGAATTCTTTATTTCTAAACTTGATAACTGATGTTTATGAAAAAATTGGTTGCCTGTAAAGTCGGTATACAGGCGAAAGTTTTACGACAACGACTTTGAGTGGTAAAATCATTTTAATGTGAATATTCATTCGTATAGTAGGAAGAAGGATGAAATAATAGTAACAATTTAAAACATTTATTTATACAAAGAATTATATTTAAAACATTAATTTATACAAAGAATCTCGCACTGAATTTCATATTAACAAAATTTTATTTTTACACATACATACGTATTTATATACAAATATAACTACCTTCACATTATCACTACAAATCGTTTTACAATTAACTGGCGTGTAAACTTGTATGCATGCGCCTAAGCGGATAGCCAGGACATGAACCGGTTTGTATGCCTATCTCTACCTCTCTCTCTCTCGCTCTGTCTCTCTCTGCTCTTAGGCAGACTAATGCTCGAGTGGAAGGGACGCGTGCCTTCACTTTTATGTCTGTCTCTCGCTCTCAGGCGGGCTAACCATGCCGAGTGGAAGGGACGCGTGCTCACTCGCTCTCATTGTGAGCGCATAACGTGAGCGGAGCGTAACGCAGTTTCTTGAAGTGTCACCCGGCAAACCAATTTATAAGACGTTGTCACGTCAAAAACCAAAAATATCAAAAATATACCAATTTTTACGTAAGTATAGGGGGCAGGGTAAGAGTTTTGCTAACTTTTGCTGACAAGGGGGAGGGGGGATCAAAAATTACACAAATTCTGCTTACGTAATATTTGAACGGTCCTCATGTCGTGGCATATATCGATTTTTTCGATAATAGGGATAATCGTCAGGTTCATCTTGATCCTTATTATCACGTGTTGATTGCTATTTCGATTCTAGTTTCTAACGACTTATTCTCGCGAATTATTTCTCCACTGTTTTTCCAACTCAGTCCTCTGGATTCTAATCCCTGTCTCGGTTATAATGTCGGCTCTCCTATTGCGATTGCATTCACAATTCTAATAACGATTCCGCGCTAAATTTGTAAATTGAAATATATTATTCATCTAAGGGTTGAAAATATAAACGTAATCTAGCTGCAAAACTAATAGATATCCCAAACAAACTTTTATCCCCATTACATCCCCCCCTTTAAACGTCATCTAATAAACATGAAAATCAACAGGACACGTAAACTCAACTGACAAAAAATTACCATCCCGGCAGCGAATGTGTTAAGATCTCTCGCCAGCTGTGCATGTCTCGCGTTCTTCCAGATGTCGTCCAGTTCTTGTTTCGGCAGACTATCGAGGGGCAGAAGGCGTAAAACTTGGATGTTGTGCTGCGTGCGCGCATCAGGCTCGTGCTCCAGCCAGCGCACGACCGCTTGCACCACCTGCGAAGATCGAGGTCCCAACAAATCCTTAGCATTGCCGATCTTTCGTTTCTCTCCACGATTTTCATGTGACGAAGGCTTCCGTGATTACGTAAACGCTCGCCTCACAACAGGTACGACCGACAGATATTTAGTTAAAACATAATTAACTACATAAAATAGTAGTGATATACAAAAACGATGAACAACAGACTAGGCATTAGCAATAAAAATAAATTGTGGCTATATGTAAGAACTACGAACTCGTTTATGGGATTCTGTGTGAGCATGTTCAATAAGTAGTAGATGTAAAAACTTACCCTTAACTAAATTTAAGGTTATTATTAAACAGTTCCTTGGTACGAAAGGGTATCATAAAATTTGCGATAATTTTATTCAGGACAAATATCTATAGACATAACCGGCTCAACTTCTAATCGGGTCGTCTCTTTCTGTAATATTTCTGTTTTAATTGTAATCGTACCTACAAATTATCCTTAGTTTCTTGATCGTTCTCTTTAAGCGAAAAACGCCTTCCGAACGACTGGTAAATTTGTATTGTAACGGTAAATTAATACTATAATGATACATTTTAAAGTTATGTATAACCATGAAAAAAACATGTTTTCGATATTGAATTTGGTTCCACATAAATCTTACTTTATCCTAAAACTTCAGTTAGCTCAAACGAATTTTCTAGATGGTTTTTGTATTCGAACTTTGCGCAAACGGAAAAATCTGTAACAAAATAATAACAAAAAAGATATGACTATAATTACAATACCCCGCACTTACGCGATAGGTGGGACTGAGCCTTACCCGCGTAAGTCGAATTTGCGTAAGTCGGGGTACAATTTTGCATACAAACATACAAAGCATGTTTAATTGGGACTGGAGACTAAATAAAACAATAATTTAGGAAATAATTAGTATCTAATTCTAGATAATATGACAATACAATATACTAACTATATTGATAGAGTGTATAAACACAATCCGAAGTTATTTTGATGTAGAAGGTTTCATAAATTGTAACAAAGTCGTCTGACGAGTCAATGATTTTTTCTTCTCCCGTAATATCTCCTCGTAGCATCCTAGAACATATCTCAGGTCGTCGCACAACGCACAAAAAAACACAAAATCGTAACTTATGTACCTACGCGCCGATTCCGCACTACACGTCTGTGCCTGTTGTAAACTGAACGAATAATAATAAAAAAGCGGGCGGGGGGAGTCAGAAACAAACGCCGCCGCTTGACCTTGACTGCGCGGCGTTCAAACAAAAAACGAATAGACGAGAAAATTAAATCGCGTAACTCCGAATTCGCGTAAGTCGAGGTGGCAATAAGTCGGGGTATTACTGTAATCAAATTAATAATACAAGTAAGCGACAATACATACGTATAATGCAAGCGTTATTTTCTTTGTCCGGGAATCGGTTAAGAACCACCTACTGAATGCGTGGAAAACTACTGAAACTCCTTTTCTATGAGCACCCGGATCCTGAAATGCCGTCATCGTAGTTTGACTTGCATGCAAAATTATACACAAACCCTTTACATACAAAGGCCAAAGGTCAGCGTGCCTAAGGGCTCCTGTAGTGCAAGACGGCCCCGTTTGTGGGCGGTTATGCGAGCTTCATTTTATAGATTTCACATAAATTTTAGCATTTTTAAATATTCACCTTCACATCCCATAACACGTAGCGAAGCGGGCGGGTCACCGCTAATGTTACACACATAATCATAGCATTAAGAGACGGACTGATGGACATAACTTTCTTTGTAAATGCACTGCACTAAACAGTATTTTCAAATTCCATTTCTTATTGTCCTGTTAGAGGTACACACGTATTATTTAAAAGTTGATATCATACATTTATTTCATTTTTGTTGTTGTGTTCTGTTTCGTTCCATCAGAATGGAACATCAAAAAATGATGTGTAAAATTACATTATTATTTCGTACCCATTTCAAGTACCTGTAAACACCTAATAATCAGTGTCGGGCAACCGAGCTTGCTGGGTGTCTTTGAATTTGCCGTGGGAATGCAAATAACTTCGCTCGAAAAGTTGCTTATATTTAATTCCAACAATATCACAAAATTTACTTATGCATTTTATTGACGTAATACCATACGCGGCTCATATCATTTAGTACCACGCATTATTGAGCATAGCAACAATGCGATCGCCTCAAAATCTCACGAGATGGGGCTATAAAACGAGGTTTAGAAGAATATTCTTTTGTGTAAAATCGATGTGTTCTGGGGAACAGCCCTTTGTACACAAACTTGAAAAGCAAACCATTATTAAAATATAATTTTTTATCGCAATCATTGGGCACGAGACCGTCGTGGCGTATGCATACAATAGTTTCTCGTTTAATAGCACAGGGAAATAAGCAACCACTCACATCTAGTTTGTTTTCCACTGCAAGTCTGACCGACGACAGGATCCTGATGATGAGTGGCAATGGCAGATCAAGAAATTGCTGCTCTTGACTCACAGCGCTCCATTTTGCGCAATATAAACCAATGTATGATCGGCGAGCTCCGAGCAACCGTACGTTTCAGCCAATCTACATGTGAAAGATAAATATCATGCAACGGTGTAATCCAAACTCTTATTTGGAATAATTAACTGTTAAGTATTACAGTCAAAAGCTAAACGCGTTAAAGTACGTTGTTTCAACTTCACAACTGACAGTTAACCGGTAATCTTACTGTTAACGTTGGAGGTGCGTGGGACCATCTCTAATTAATAAGTTAACTTTCAAATCCGCCATTTTGGTGTTTGTGATATCAACAATTGATAGTTCGTCGCTATATTTCAGTTTTAATTTGACTATTTTCTTAATAATTTACATTAACAGACGTTAATTAGGTTTTTTTTTTTCGTAATCCATTCTCGAAAATTGTGACATCTATGAAATTAAGAATCATATATAACGTGCTTATCGCGACTGACAACCAACCAGTTAACATTTAACTTTAACGAGTATTCTTTTGTAGCTACAGAATTTAAGTTTTGCTAAATGTCAAAGTAAATAAATATTCGTCTGTGTGCTTCATGCTTATTTGAAATAATTAATTGTTAATTGTTAAAGTTAAAAACGAAATTCGACAAAATACTTTGGTTTAACTTCACAGTTGACTTAAGTCACTTTTAAAGATACTGACACTTGTGACATTAAATCATGGCACATATGCTAATACTTCTAATTACTGATATTTTGACCATGTTTACGTTTTAACTTTAACAATTGCCAGTTAACTATTATAAATGAGTTAAAGCACACCGCTAGTTTAGCGGTGTGCTAAAACTCTGTTCGAATATGTTGTGTATGCGGTATGTTTAATAGTTAAAATTCGTGGTTAAATATTACAATTTGAAACGCGGTTTGTCTCCAGAACAAAATGACTTCAATGGCTGTTAGAATTAGGCTCTAACCCTTTGTCCTCTCGTATCTCATTCCACATCTCTTACTCTATTGCTCGGTCTTAGATGTTCTTGAAAACATGAAGCGTCTAATACGAGCGATTTTAGCTTAAAACGTCTAAATAGATGGGCGGAATTGAATTAAATCGAACTTTTGTTTATTTAAGACATTTTAGATATTTAGCCATATGGAAGGAAACATTCAAATCTTGATATAGAACTTCAATCGTGCACTCGCCGTGCTAAAATTGATTTGGTTTTGAAGTTAAACTTCTAATACGACTTCTAACAAGGTTGCGTTAAACGTTCAACGCTCCTGGGGAGGGGGAATAGAAAGAGACAGAGCGAGAGTGAATGCGTGGCACTCGAACGCATGCGCGTAGTGTACCTGCTACAGGCCAGCGCGAGAGTTAGCGACGAGCAGCGTCCAATATTTCAATAGATTTGGATATTTCTCCACTCGAAAATGATAATTAAAGATACGATCAATTGTGAATTGTAAGCAATGTTAATAAAGTTTGTTTTAAAACAACATGAGTTCACCAAAAATCAATTTCTACTCCTTCCTATTTTCATTTCTACATTACGAAGTTTCACTTCTTCCGCGCGAAGGACTCCCACGCACTATCTTTTAGGTGTAGCACGACATTCGCCACTCCGAACGTTAATTGCGCATCTCTAACTCGGTCGTGGTCGGCCACGAGCTGTCGACTGTCAACACGCGCTTCTGGAGTAAGCTTAAAATGCATCAAAACCTGCAATTGTAAGGAAAACAAATATGCGAGAATTTAAGAAGAGCGGGAAAGAGTGTATTATTGACGCGTCAGTCGTTTGAAGTACGAAAGAAAAGATGTAAAGTTCGTTCTTGTCGTACATATGCGCGCGCGCGTCTATACAAGCTGCCATTTTTAGGGTTTCGAATCAATGCGGCAAAATGGGAACAGTTCCGCCGTGTCTGTCCGTCCGTCTGTCCGTATGTCACAGGCATTTTACTTTAAAGCTTAAGACGTAAGTCGACGAAATTGATAGTGTAGATGTCTCTATAAGCCGCTACTTAGTTTAGTGGTTAAATAACAAAATAATTATTACTAGGGGGCACTCCATACATGTAAGAGAAGCTGAAAAATTTTTTCCATCAAACATCAACGATTGGTACATATTTCGACAGTTCTTTAAAACCTTAAGGTTTCTAAATAATTTTTCTGATTACATGATTAATTTCGGAAATAATCGCCGCAAAATTTGCAGAAAAAGTCCTCCCCAAACCATGAAAGATAACGCTTAATAAATACTTTCAGCGAAAAATATTTTCAACATGGTCGAATATACTGTTTATGAATTATTGTCGAAAAACTGCGCTCCTCAACAAAAGGACGTAAGTGCCATGAAGATACGCTCTATTGCTGATGCACCTTTAGTTTACACTAGTTTAACAGTAACAGTTGACATACCTACCTAATCTAAATGCCTATAAATTATTCATTGCGGGAAACATGTAAAAGTGTAATAACGAACTTTTCATCTGTAGTGCATTTCTTTGTAATAACGGCTCCGGAACCCTACATTGGGCATGGTCCGACATGCTCTTGGCCAGTTTTTATACATTATCAACATCAGGCACAATGGCTATTTTATGCATTGCCAAGGTCAGTTATCAATAGCGTTTGTAATAACGATTGTATGTATTAGAAATAAGTTGTACGAGTTCGTGGTTTTGACTTGGCTTGTTTGCAGTTTAATTTCTATTGTGCGATTATTAATCGTGTAAAATTATTATAAAATATATTACAAAACAAATAGAGATCTATCAGTTACTATTAATCATTTGTTAAATAGGTATCTTTAGGTTTGAATACTAGTAGATACAATAAAATAGGTGAAATATAATTTTAAATTTTTAGATACACAATCAATGTAAACAATTAAAAATATTATAGATATATACTCACATTTTGAAAATACGTTAAAAGTATTAAACCATTTAAAATTAAAAGTTTCTTAAACAGCTACAACTTATTTAAACTTAAAACAAACCTAGAACACGGTGTTGTGGTGTCAATATATTATTAATGTTTGAGTTATGTGTTTTAACTTCAATGTAGAATCACATGGACACAAGGTTTATGGGACATTTCAAAAAGTGCCAGAGGTTTTGGTGCTAGGAAAATCAGTTTGTTCCTTGTCTTGATTTCAACGCCTGGGCGCCACGATGCCTTAGCCTTATTTAGAAATAATAATAAGGTCTTCTTTGTAGGAATATATTTTCCATTTTATTCTCCCAATAAAATAATAACGTATTTCTGAGATTTGGTTTAGCTGGATTTGTAATCAGTAACGTGACGAGTTCAACACGGCAGCTAGCTAGTCTTCCAGCTAAAGGTAAATCAGACACAGTTATATCTCCTTAGAAGATCTTTTGATTCAATATTTAACGTTAAATATTCAAGTTCGTAGATCGTATGATCTTTAGCCCACTTCAGCTGGAACCGACTCAAAACGACTGATTAGTTGTTTTGGAAGTCTGTTAAAAATATATATAGTATGTTTATGAAGGTTTTACTTTTTCTTTTATTTCACGCTTTTTAGTTATCGAATAATTATAAATTTTATAATTCATTTAGCTACTCCGCATGCGTATTAAGCCACGGTTGACAAAATTGGCAAGGCATCTACTTTATTTTTGCTTCCTCATCTACCTCAAGCTGAAAGTCAGTTTCTATCCTGAATTTATTGTCTATTGATATCCATTCCACGGTCTTTACATTCTTAGTTGAGTGTAACTACCAAATTGTTCTTATAAAACTATATATATATATTTTATAATACAAAGTTCTACAATTTATACAGATAGCATTATCATTCACTTCCTCGCTAATTAAAGGAAGTGAATGATAATAATTAATTCATCCTATTTCTACTGTTATCGCTAAAGAGTTCAGATGTGTTCCTGTTAAGATTTCTCACGTTGGAGATATATGAATGAATGGATATATGTAGATTATTAAATAATTAATTTTAATTCTGTGTATACTAGATTTTACTGCCATCGAAAAGTCATTTCAACAACAAATCGCAGTACCATCCCCAACTGCTTAACTCCTGACCGTTAAGGAGTGCTGTGGTTTCCATCATCAGCTCAGTAGCGTGAGATGATAACTACCAGACGCGAAAATTTGAATAACTAAAAGGGGCTCAAACGCACTATACGTGACTATAACATTTCTCAATTTTTGAGATGACATCATCAGATCCTAATTTGGAGTCTATGAGACTACCCGGGGCATACTCTTTCAAACAAAATGGGGTTTGTCTGTGTCGTGACACGGCGGTGCATTTGACGTCGGATAATATTTTCTTTTAATTATGTGTATAATATATACTTAGAAGCCCTTGGATTTAGTGTAGTTATAAACGTAGTAGTGAAACTTGCACTAGCTGCTGCTAAATGTGTCTTGATAATCGATGTTCCAACATAATCTCATGACTGTACAGCCGAGCGTTCATACAGACGCGATTACATCATCCACTTGCATAGCCTCGGTCGCCCCAGCTGCAGATGTACTGGCGCCGTCGTTGATCTGCTGGGACGCCTTCGTTCTTTTTCAGTCCCGGCAGTCATGTAGTGGGGTGGGTATCCTATGGGTATCCCTGGATTGTTCTTGAGAAGCCCTTTCCAACTGTATACGATTTTTATATTTTAATTTGGCTTTATGACGATCATAGGCTGATATAACATTATTTTTTTATTTTTACTTTATGTATGTTTTCTATAAATTTTTTCACTAATATTTTATATACACAATCGATAGATTATGACAAAGAGTTGACGATTGAACTCAAACGAAGATCGTAGCTTCTCCGAGTCAAAATTTGTACTAAAAAGTAATTTTGTGACGCAGAGAAACAACCTCAAAATATCGGTTTTTCAGCTGCGCAAGATACTTTATAGTCCTCACTAAACGTGAGGATTTTTTAGATTCTTTGGCTATCGAATGGTGTACTTAAATTTTGGATGCAGATGATATATATGTAGCTGTATCATCAAAATGTATCCCCCCATTTTGTTATGATCAGCTTTCTGAATAGCTAGCTTCACACTATGGAAGCAAATTCAAAGAAGTATTCATGTCATTTTTTTTGTAATTGGTCCACCATTGACGAAATTATAGCCGAGGGGTTTCGGTGGCCATCTGTTCTACGTTACTAAATGATACTTTATACACGCAAGTGCTTGTCTTATAGCCTAAATCGAAAACGCTATATATGTATATATATATACCTATAATTATTGAGAATGCCTCTCAATTCCTCATGGACTTCATCAGAATGGATTTTTGAAGAAACGGGACCATTCTGGAAGTGCATTTTCAAATAAAGAATTTTCAAATCGGCTTACAAATGACAGAGTTCTGAGATAACGAACATAAAACAAAATACAACCGAACTGAGAACCATCTCCTTTTTTTAAGTCGGTTAAAACTATATTCTATAACCTGGTTAGATAACATAACTATGATTTAAAAAGAACGTAAATCGGGTACGTGTTTCTTGCGCGAAAAGACATAAAAGGACAGACAGACAGACAGATGTGCAGTTTTATGACCTGTAAAAGTATTACGTAACCAACTTTTTTCGGCCAGCTGGATACAGTTCGGTGACCTCGATGCCCTCATGCAGAGAAGTTTAGATGACGTACCTGAGCGCCTCTAACGCGTTGGACGAATCTAGATGAGTCTTCAAATAGCGAGCGCAAAAGTTGACCAGATCTCCGATCCCCAACTTGTCCGCAGCCGCCATCAGCTGCTGCACCGTCGACTCCTGGATTGTTATATCTCCTACAACGGGATGAAAGGTATGGAAGTAATGTAGTTGTGGTTGTTATAACAAGTTATAAAGTTGTATGTTTAAATATTTGAACATATGATTCGGGATAACTGCCGTCTATCGCGGCGGCGGTGCTGGTGTGATGAGAACTTCTGGACTAAGTAGAGGTGGAGTGGTCTATTTAAATTTGTATGTAACTATTTATACATCATTATTTAATTAATTTTCATATATCGTTTAGGCGATTCGTTCAATTATTATTGTTTTATGATATATATTTGATATTGTTTACAATTTAATTTAAATTTCCCAATTCGAACGTGACACTCAGCGTTTCAATGTGACGTCATAACACGAAATCGCTCTAACGTGCCTTAAGAGGTTTCACTTCAAAATAGACGTTTCACATCAGCCAGGCGTCCCATAACGATTTACCTTTTTCCCTTTTACACTATTATAAAAACGGGCATTGTCTATAGATCATGAGATTAATCATCCGAATTAAGCACCTTAATTTGTAATAAATTCGTAATATTATATCTTAACAGGACGCGAAGTCTAGACATAGCGGTCACTAGACTTTTAGACCTATGGCGGTATGATTTCGCATATTTTCCCCATAACAAAACTGAATAAAATCAAACAATACTTTCCTTAAGGAGCTGTGTATCGTTTTATATATCTTCGAATACGTTTTAAACAAAAATAATACCTAAACATCGAAGCCGCAACCGTCACAAGCTGCGCTCTTAAACGAAACAACGAAATAACTTCCCTATTTCAAAAAATTAGACACTAGTAACCCGTTTGTTTACGTCGAAATGCGCGAGCGGTCGTTTATATTGTTTGCAAATTTCGATTGATTAAAGTGTCCCGGATTATGATAAGCGTTTGTGTACGTCGACGGTGGCATGTTCATATCCACGTCGACCGGTCACGCTGTCAGCCACGATCCAGAGCTGTTCCGACAGCGTCCCAAGATCTGGATCCCGGTTCCGCCATCGAATCGATTCCGATGAAACTGAATGGGATCGAGGCCGAAGAAATGGCCATACCGGGTCAACGCGGCGAAAACGTTAAGAAATGAGTACGTGAGCACGCGTGTGGAAACATGCACACGCGCCCGTAAAACGGTTCCATGTGGACTTTGGCCGGTCGAATAGGTCAGTTCGCGATGGGGTCGCCGGCCGTACTCTATACTCTATGTCACTGGCTGAGTAAGATAAAATATTATTAAATATATTCTAAATCCATGAAACTAAATTTGTAATTCATATGTATCGGAAAAACGGCACAGAAATACTGTTTTAAGAAACTAAATAAATGGTACTACTTTATTTTTTTATTTACACTCTCTGAAATCAAATAAACTGTGTGTTTCTATAGAAAATTGGCAACCTTCACTCGTGACCTAGTCGGAACTATAGACTTTAGTAAATTTTCGTAACTACTAATTTCGTGCAATATTACATTGTACCAAAAATCCTTAATTATAAAAACAAATCTGATATACTCAATATTCTAGATTTGTTTTCGTATTTAAGGATGACATATTTACGACCTTGTTGACATTTATGGAATATATTAAACTAATCTCTCCAGCTGTCGTATGCATTTATCTTGGTGCTTTAAAAAGTGTAATGCGATCAGTATTAATTTTAATACAGTCGGTTAGCGTTCTAGCGGTTTCGTTGTCAGCTTTCATCACGGCACGGTCAAATGGTAATACCACTTGTGTTGAGCGCTAAGGAATCTACTGTGGTCCGTTTGGTTAATTCTCGTTACACAGTTAGTGTGTGCAAATTGTTATTGCCGCTCAAGTATTCAGTTCTCAATGTCTGCAAAAAAAAAAAAAACGGTGCGGGTACAAATACAAGCTACTGCAGTTTTGTCATTTCGTGAATTTACCGAACGTTTGTGTCATGATAAGATCGGGCCAGTTATAAACAAAAACATATGGGATTTTTTCATATTAACGCCATTTGTGTTTCTTAAATTGATGTACATCCATTAGACTCAAATTTGAAACTACCGGATGCGATGCGGACCTCGGACAGCGCACTGCATACAATGGCGGTGTCATATGACCGCCATTTAATTGTTATGGCAAAACGAATTTGACACGAGAATTTTTATCGCGAACGCAACGATCAGACGTATCGAAGGAGAGAAAAATTCAAACTGCAGAAAAAGAAGTACAGTCCGAAATCTAGAAACGTAATTACATTTGTTCGAAGAATAAATCTGACATTACTAACGATGATAGACTTGAATCGTTTTAAATTTGCATAATTACGTTTTTACGTTAATTTAAAATAATCAATGATGGCAGGGTTGACATGCGGTATCAATAAAGAGAGCGACGACGTACAAAGCGATAGAATTAAAGTGCACGCGCGTTGTAGATGTACGCATCTGATGCTATTTATTAAGAACAACCGAGCTTAACACGTTTGTAATTAATATTTATCTTTAAGTTTTGTGATAATTTACGTTTTTACGTTTATATCCTATGATCGTTCGATTTCATCTGCGTAGAGTTATTAAGTATGTATAAACTATTAAAATTTAATCAATAATGATATTTCTAAGACAAAATTTTCACTTTTATCACGTGCTGCTCGACCAATTTTTTTTAATTTTTTCATTAAACACCTATATTTTTCTAATTGATTTATTTCAATTAAAATATATTACATGCCGTGTCCAGAAAGAAAACTTCGCCTTTGCCAAATTTAATCAATGCATATTCATATCTCCGTCTCTAAACGATAAGTCACCGATTTTAAAGAAAGACATGAGCATACACTCTTATTCCTTTGAAAGGATTAGCCAGTTTAAAAAATAAATTCTCTGTATAGATCCTAGATTCCAGAATGTGATAAATTATATTTCAAATCAGACCTAGAGTAACAGCTAATTTATCACAAAATTCATATAAATCGGTTTAGTAGTATTCAACTTTATCGCTTTACACGAAATATGCGATTTTTTTTCGATTTCAATATGCCCTAAACCAACAATCCAGAACAATTATTGTTTTGGACAAATATCGTTTTTTAGCATCGACATTGTTACAATTCTATCACATGTATAGATAACAAATTCCCCGACTGGATATTATCAAATTTTAGACTATTTAACAGATGGCATATATTTTTGGTCGCCTATATTTATATTCGGGCATTGTGTGGTGATAAACTTTATTATCTACGTCCAAACAACAGTCAGATATGGGATACAATTATTACTATCAATGTGATCAGATTATAAATCGCTTTGGCGATGCGAATCGAATAATAATAGCAGAAAATTGAAAATATAATAACATTAAATATTATATAGATTGTGTCGATTAGACGTAAAGCCTGTGAGTTTAAAATCCAGTTTTGATACTTTTCGCGTTTGTTGTGTTCGGCCATGTCAGAAATATCGCGGGTCCTATTTCACGTTCCAACACTGTAACTATAGTGGATGATAATGTAGACAGAATTTCTGTAGTAAGTACTATATATCTACTCTGCTTTCTGTTCCCATTACAATTGAAATACAGTAAAATGTTATTAAAATGTTAATACACAATACTAACGTATGGTAGTGAATAGAATCAGAGGGTAGTAGACACAAAGCATGTATTTGTGAATGACGTCACAAATATTATTACAAAATTTTATGGTGGTACGTATCTTCATATAGAATGTTATCATTACAAGTCAAACACTACAAATCGTTATAGTATTGCAACGTGACGTCCTTAGTATATTTTACATGTCACAAGTTTTAACACGAACGCATTTCGAAAGGTTTTACGGGTTTTCGCGGCCCTATTAGGTGATAGTCACTTATTCAGTGACCGATGAAAAGGCTTCATAGATTTGTTTCGACTGCATCGAGCCATTTAATTGGTTAACGAGAAAGGGATTATCGCCTGACGTAAATCGGAAAGTATACTTATTAGAACTCGTTGTAACGTATTCTCTGACGTTTTTAAAAAAGAATTTCCCGTAAAATACCGTTTTTATTTATATTAATACAAATTAATAATTGTTTTAATAAATTAATATCTTAGTTTAAATTTAAGAAACTATTTAAAATCAGTCATGAATGAAAAAACTCAAACTCTACCCACGGTGGAAAATGGATGATTATATTGAATTATTCAAGGTCAGTCATATGTATTAGGCACATTAAGTGTTTAGTACTTTTAAGTATTATGATTAATTGTGCGTAATAACATATTTGCTCTATTTAGATTTGTTACTATAGAAAACAAAGTAGACGCAAGCGCATTGCAGGCTGACGACACGATAAAAGAATTAATATCTTTGGTATGTGATAGATTTAAATTCAAAGCTAACCTTGATGTGTGGAAATATTTGATTCAAACTACGGGTGAAATTCAGGTTAAGTACTACTGACCTATTTCCTTTTTTTTTATTAAATATGTATGGGTACATACATTTTTTTAAAATTGCTAATGTATTCACTTGGCTTCTTCTTAAGAGTATCGTATATATTATAATTTAAATAATTAGGTCTTCAATTAAATACTTTATTGGTAAAGAATTTCATAGTACTTCTAAAATCGTACATTACAAGCATGCAACTTACGTAATCAAGTATATTATAATATTAAATATATTCTATAGTTATTAAACTGTTATTGAAAATTTGCACTGCAATCAAAACAATCACTCGGTTTCGATGTGAAAACCTCAATCAGTCAATTGTAATTTTTGTAACGGTAGTGCTAAACTTTAGATGTTTTGACCTAATACTTATTATTAAATGGGTCTATCGCAACTCATATCCAGTTCTACAACAGCAAGTGTTTCCAGAAAATAAAGTAAAATTAATACATAGTCTACCTATGTAAATTGTAAAATTCCATCAGTAAATACGTGTACCAAATTGTAAATAAATTGGGAACACATTTTAATCTCAATAATTTTAATATAAATTTTAAGTAACGGTAACAATATAACTATAAAGCATAAATTGGTTAAATGAAAGAAATGGTTAGATGAAAATATAGAACATAAATTAATTTTTCATATGATATGCATGTCAAGGGACACTTTAAAATATATCAACACAGAATTGCATTTAACAATATTATTAAATTTTAAACAGTTTCTGTATATTTCTTCACATAAGTAACATATTTTTGATATTGCTATTTAATAAAATATAGCTATTATATTAATGTGATAATCCTTAACTGTATTTTGTTTTTTTTCTTTTAAAGAAAATATTGCACTTGTTTTTGAAAATGACTCATAAACACAAGCTATACATATCTAAATGCCAATTAAAAACACAAGGCCATATCATATGAAGGTTGATGAAGTTAGAAGTTATATAAATTATTAAATCAAAGTCTGTATTTAACATATTTTTTTTAGAAATGTATATGGTTTTGTACTATTATGCACTATTGTTTTCAACACAAACATAACTATGTTGCTTAAAGTGCAATAATTGCTAACAGCAATTCATTAGAGAGAACTTCTGATATCTATACAGTACCAAAGAATAGATTATTTGATTTATCATGCCTAATATGTCTTTCTGTCAAAAATGTAAATTTAAAACGCAATAATAAGGCATTACGAGTAGTAAGGCAAAAATAATAGAAATATAAACGTTAATAAAAATTGTTATATCTGCAAATAATTACCCCTTCAGCTAGTAAATGAGGAATGGCCATATTTTTCCATTATGCTAATCAAACTTTACTAACATTGCAAGCAGTGAAGGACGACTACACAGGAATATACGACCCCAATACCATGATCGATCACACATTCCATTATTGACCACGCATTTCGCAAAGTTCTTAATTACACCCGCATAGCATTGAATGGATATTCACCTGCATATAGAAAATCCACCACCAACGGAAGCACGTCTGGGGATACATCGGATAGATTCACGAGTTCGTTCTGGCTCGCGGTGAAGATTTCTTCAAAATATCGACAATTAGCCGCCAAGACGACGCGATGCGCCTGCAATTACACAACCGTGAAACTTGCTGTAGTTTACCATAAACCCTAGAATTATTACATTTTACCTTGATCACGGCGTCTCCCGAGCACAGAGTCACGTCGCAGAATTTATCGTCTTGTCTCAACGCATAGAACTTCTTCGCTGCTATTTTTAAATTCAACAAATATTCATCGAAGCTGATCTCCATCGTTTTAATTTTGCACTATAATTTCTATAGTAAAATTGAGAAACTTAATTTCGAATATAATCACATGTATAACTTAGGAGTGTCTTAAAATGTTACACAAGCTGTAACGATTGGACGACACGTAATACTGCAAACAATGAACAACCTTTTGATTACTAATGTTCATATCAGCAGTGTTGCTAGTAAGCATTTACTAAATAGATACAGCACTTTTACCGAAATAGTACGATTTTCGGGAATAACACAAGTTTTCATAAAATCTAGAGAAAATTGTGTTCATTTAATTAGTAGCCCTTTGTCAATAAGGTCATCATTCAATTATTTAATATATTCAGTTAGTTAAAAACAATATGCTTTTGAATTAATTGTATTAGTGATTTATTAATTTTAATTAATACGTCCGAAAACGATTGACGGTTTGTATTTCTAATGCTTTGTTAAAATTAACTAAAAAATGTCTTTCTTTTTCTATATCTGTCATGATATCTATATTAAAATCTAAGCAGTTCTGTTTGAAATTCCATTTATTATTATATTTAACTTCCTCTTTAATTAACGTCATTATCGGCATTCGCGGCTAGAACACTGAGAAGTATATTTACAAATTTAGACTAAAGCAAAATGAAAAATACAGTCACAAACAAACAACTAGATGAACATAGTTATACTAAACGGTGTTTCATTTTTTGTGAAATTGACACTTTTCTCTATTAGGCTTCGTAAAATTAAAGCAAATGCAGTTCAGTGTGATATGTAACAAACTTTCTGTTGCAAAAAGCGCACTAAAACAGAGGACAAATTAAGATATGCCTAAAATTTTTGTATGATGATTTTTAAAATGCAAGTAACAATGTCACAGACAGAACTGGTCTTTTTACAAAGTCAAGTATTATGCTATAGATTTTTTTTAAGAAGTACAGCAAAATTTATACAATCTATTTTGCTAAAATTAGTCTATGTGCAATAACACATAGAGGATATAATTATGCTAGTAATTAATGTAAAGAGTGTATAATGCAATATAATCCATAAATCATCAGTATGAATTTGGCTATTCTTTTAATTCTTCCATGTCATTTAAATAAAGAGAATCATAAAATGTAATTGACGCTTACGTTGTATATAAGCGCCATCAATGTTTTAATACTATTTATTTAATTAATCGATAATAATCAAATAAAAGTCATTTCTTTCTAATTCACATGGAAAAACAAATCACTATATTTGAACTTCAATAAATTCAAAGAGAAAAAGACATCCACCATAACTTTTGATATTTCTTATTCTCATTGTGTATTTGTTGTACATTTTAATTTCTAAGCCGAAAATAAGACATGGGACTTAAGAGCAAGATACCTTATTTTATACATGCTCGTAATAATAATAATAATAACCAGCTATGTTGGGCTCATAGTGAAATAGCTGACCATGATTTGAAAAAGTAACACAACGACCTGTGATTAGAATAAAGGCTCAATTTTGTTACAAACGCAACCTATAATAGGTAGGCCTTTAGTTATTTCTGGTAACACTTTTACTATTATAAACTAAACAAGTCTTATCGTCATTTCCCTATCGAAAACCAGAGAACGATTGGTGTTACCAAGTACAATAATTAAATTTGCCCAATTCAAAAATCACCATATAAATTCGCATTATCAAAGACATTAGAAATCGTTAAATATAAAGTAAAATATATAATAAACAATTAAAAAAGAAAACATTTCAAGTATGAAAACATTCTTAGCCTTGACGTGGATGTGTCTATGTTTTCGTTTTAATAGCCTTTATTTTATTTTTTAATAGAGTCCTATAAGCCCTAACGCCATCTATTGCTGCGTAAGTGAATGAAGTCGGGCATAAATGAACGAAGTTACTATCATCCTTCATTTATGTGCCAACAAGTGACGTTTATTTGTATATTTTTCTGACGATGTTCGATATTGCATGATATTTTGTAGCCACTATTCTTCCGTTAACTATTTTGTACATCTTTGAATAATAACTATACATGTCATTTTATTATTTTCATATTTACAAACCGAATTTTATTGATATTATTCAAAGTTTTATGTATATAAATATGGTTTAAATTTATGATAGCGAAGAATGAGAAAAATATTCTTATTTTATTAATTATGTTTTTAATTTGGAGCTAATATTATTCTCACTTTGTATTAAGTTACAGACTCGAGCGTTTAGTTTGTACATTAGAGATTCAATTGATATTTAGGCATTTTTACATACGTAATCGCTATTTTGAATAAAAATCAATTACACTGTGTGCAGATACGTTTGTCAGGTCCAACAGATAAAACTAATTATTAATTGTATGTAACTATGACGATCAAATTAAATAAAATTATCTTTCGTAGGTGAAGAAATTACACTTGAAGTACGATTCCAAATTAAGAGGTTAATTTCGACATTAACATTAGTTACCACCCATTCTGAATGCTGATTCACCTTGACCTCTGAAAAATAAAATACAACGTCCCTAAACGATTCAAAGAATGGGCAATAATTTTAAGGGTTACTTTTTTGGTTACAGATACAAAATTTTGAATGATGAATAAAATTAGTTATAGTAAAATTATAACAAGAAAGAACCTGATGCCCGAGCAGTTCAATCCCATGGATCTTTTCATTAAGATATGCAGACACAGTATAATAGTCCTTGCCAAGTATTTTTTAACCAAAAATAAAATACATAAAATGGCAATTTTTCAATTTCAACTAGGACTTTGTTGGTTTCTTAATTTTACTGATTCTACATATATTATTAGCAGCAAGGTTGTTTTTGTCTTGTATTTATATTATAAATATCACTCGTTTTTGAATAGTTTTACATTTCTCTTGACTTATACTAAGCTCGCGTATATGTACTGTAACGCTAAAGTTAAAATATTTCTTTCTAATGTTTGGAATATTACCTATGTAGAGGATAAAAGTAGCATTTTACTTGAATGAAGTGTTTAGGTTATAAAATATTGTGTTCATTAATCTAGATTTTTAGCTTTACTTATATCAAAATCTATCATGGAAACTTGTTCAGTTTTGAGGCTAAGAATAATATAAATTACAAAGGAGCTTCTTCTTTTTTCTTTCTTCTCTAAAATAAAATAAGTTTTGTATGTTTTAATTGAAACCGTTTGGACCAATGTCATGTCATTCTTCATAATACATTTTGTACGAATTTGTTTTTGTTGCGATGAAGATTTTGTACTATGGCATAGGAAGTACAATTTATATCGGAATAAAAGTGCCTTCCTACTCTTTGGTTTTCGAATTATAGTCACGCAAAAGTCACGTGTTCCCTTGCTTTGTTGCCCTGTAAATGGGGACAAATAAATCAACAAACAGACTTTACATTTACGATAATATTATTAGGGATGTACTAGTTATCTGATTCTTGATTGATTCAGCTAATACAGACTATGCATTATCATATAAAAAATAAATATCTGTACTTTAAAAGGTTACCCGGCTGTTTAAGGCACCACAAATTTTATTCAGGGCTGCAGAACCGCTGAAATGGTCGTACTTGGTATATCATTAGCGTTTTATGAAGTGCATTGCACATATTTTCATAGACGTGACCTTAGATTTTGTCCCATCGTATAGAAACTTAAATTATATTACTGAGACGTATGTGGTTCCACGCAATAATCATTATTCCCGTTTCTACTGTATTCATTTCTAAATCCATCTTTAAGCTCATTTATTACATTAAGTATATGTTTCGTCTTCTTTTCGCTGGTACCTTGCCTAAAACTTGTTCGAAAGTGGTAAAATCATAAATCATCTTCAAACAAATCAAACTTTATTTTAGATAGCTCTATTGAAAAGGAAATAAATAATAGTCTATTAGGAAGGAACTTATGAAGGATTTTATGTCTGCTGTTTCATTCGGACTAATTTTAGATAGACATAAAAATATAATTAGTGAATTACTTTCTTAATGATAATCATCAGAGATATTACTTGGGAATAATATTAGGAGCTTCTGTTGTATATATTGTGATGTTCGTAACATACAATATAATACATAATGGTGTGGCCAGCGCAGTGGCGGACTAACAGGGGGGCGGAAGGGGCGGCCTGTCCCGGGCCTCCGGTCTTGGGGGCCCCCAAATGCCTCCGCGTTCCCCTGATCAAATCCTAAACAAGACTTCAAAAATGTGTTTAGTACCTACATAATTTCATCAAGATCAAAACACTACAGCCATCTAGACTTTTACGCGTACGTACTAATATTCTTTAACTTTGCTGAACGTCCAATACTTTGGGGAATTCCCGTCTTTGTAGCGGGTACTTCCCAGGAATCATGAATGAATGAAGTGCAAATAATTCACTCTTGTACATTTATATTCTATTAACGACGAAAAATAAACATTAACCTCTTAAAATATATTAAATTTCATTACGTTGATATTTAATAGTTTATTAGTGTGTTTGATATTTTCGCGAACGGATAAGCCTTTTTCAAATTGTAAAGATAATAAACGCGATCTTATCCGTTCAGACATTCAGCAACAGCTGGAAAAATATGTACTGGATATTGCGTTTTGCAGGGCTCAAGGTTATGACAATGCCGCGTCAATGTCAGGTGTCCATGGAGGGGTGCAACGAAAATCCGAGAAGTAAATCCAAAGGCACTGTTCAGTTCTTGTTCTAATCATTCCTTGAATCTTTGTGGAGTTCATGCATTTGCATGCGTTCCTTCCAGCATCACGTGTTTTGGAACAGTAGAGAAATTATATTCGTTCTTTTCGTCATCTACACAGAAAAATTGCTGAAAGAAAACTGGAAAAATTTAAAACGTTTATCGGATACTCGCTGAGCGCTCATTATAAGTCAGTAAAAGTTGTAAAAGAAAACATAGAGACAATTGTGAGTAGTTTGGAACATTTTCAAGATCCAACAAAAGCAAATCTAGATACAAAATCAGAACAAACCTGCTCCTGCCGGCTGTTTGTGATTTTACTTTTCTAACCTATATACAATTCTGGCTTTCTATATTGAAGGAAGTAAATTTAGTTCAACAATATTTGCAGTCTCCAAAAATGACTCTGGATACAGGAATCGTCAAACTAAACGTCTTGAATGAGTATTTAGTGACAGAACGAACCACGATTGTAGACAATGCTGTAACTTTTGGCATAAAAAATGCAATGACATGGACATCAACATCGAGAAACGAGGAAGAAGGAAGGTAAAAAAACGATGCCGGGTGAATCAGCTCATGATGCTGGATTATCAATTCAAGAAGAAATACGTCGGTCAATGTATGAATGCATAGACCGATTTATACAAGAATTGTCGACACGATACGGGGCCATGAAACAAATCAATAATATTTTCCAAATTATTGAAACAAAGTTTATGCTAGAAGCTTCAGATGACGCTCTGGCTGTAACAGTTCATAATCTGATACAAATTTATGGTGAATTTGAAAAGTAGCAAGTTTCCCAAAAAGGTACCGCAGGTATGTAAAAGCCACCGATACGAGTATGGACGTTGCTGTCAAATGGAGAGCCCAAGAAATCCTTAAATTTATAATAAAATGAGACTTCAGTGAATCGTTACCCTGTATATTGCTTATACTTCAATACTTCTTGACCATTTGCATCTCGGTTGCATCATGCGAGAGGAGCTTTTCGAAACTTAAACTAATTAAAAATTATCTTCGATCTACAATGGGTCAAGAGCGACTGGTTAATTTAGCCGTGCTTTCAATAGAAAGAAAAATTTCAAAAGAAATCGATTTTACAGAAGTTATTGATGAGTTCATTAAATTTAAGGCACGAAAACACATATAACACATATAAAAAAAATAAAAAAACTATCTTTGATTTATTTTATCTATTTTTTTTTCGATCGATTCATATTTTATTTTCCTCACCTATATTTATTCCATATTGTATGTATGTATGTTTATTTAACCTTAATAATTTAAGTCGAATTTAAATTTCAATTGCCAGATTTTAACTAAATAAACATATACACTTATTTATACGTACAAATGTGAACTGAATAAAAGCTTGTAAAGCTACATTTTTTTAAAGCTGGGAGGCCTAATTCATATTTGCCGCCCCAGACCTCTAACGAGGTTAGTCCGCCACTGGTTTGAGCGATAGTAAGATTATCTAAAATAGACAATGTCCGTCGAAAAGCCATACATACATAAATTATGTATGGATACATACATAAATTATTCAGTGTTGTAATACTGAAAAAGATAATATTATTATATTTTTAAATACAGATTTTTAAATATTATTAAATCATGTGTTTTAAAAGTAATTTATTATGTTTTTTAAATTTTAATTGTCAATTTTAATTATTTCAACGTACGTAATATAATCAAATGTTACATTAGCATTGCCAATAATATAATGTTCATTTTCCCACAATAGACGAAATCAGTCTAATATTTTTGATACCTGTTGATTGCAAGAACATTAAATAAAATACTTTAAAAAAAAACTGCTTTCAAAAATCCTAAAGTAATTAAATAATTAGTTGTTTTCGGTGTTAGTAACAATTAAAGATATGCCAGACTTGGTTTTATATCAATTTTCATTATTTGATTCAACACGATTGTTTGGACTCAATATTTTGTTTATATACTAATTTGTTAGGTTTTGTTCCCTATCGTTAACTTTAGTATTCTTCGGTTTCCTTACCTTATATTTTTATTTAATTGGCTTTGCTTTAGCCGGCACCGACAAATTAATTAATTATTTTGAGAATGTCTAGGAAAACAAATATCATAATTGTATGCGTGCGTTCGTGCGTGCGTGCGTGCGTGCGTGCGTGCGTGCGCGTGTGTGTGTGTGTGTGTGTGTGTGATACTGTCTATGTATTTATTAATATCATCATTGATAAGTTCTACCATAGGTAAAAACTCTTACAGCTGCATCGCCTGATGTTGTTCAATGACACAATCTATCCAATAGCCCATATGCAAACTTTCAATTCTATTGTTGCTCAGTGTTGAAAAGTTTCATCCTAGAAACCCTTACAGCTGCATCGTCCTTTGGTATACAAAGATGCGATTCGTCGTCCTCCGATGTACGAACACACAATTCATCTTTGGAACAGCCCGTAAGCAAAGTTTTAAGTCTATGCTGTTTATCGTTGAAAAGTTCCAGTGTAGGACTTATCCGTTACAACCGTAACGGATAAGTCCTACACTGGACTTTGTATCGTTCTCTAGTGTATAAGGAGACGGTCCATTCTCAGAACAGCCGTAAAGTATTACATTTTTGGCTGTTCACCATTGAAGAGTTTCACCGCAGAAAGAAACCCTCGTGGCTGCAACGTATTCTGGTCTATGAAGACACGAATCATCCCTAGAACATCCTGTATCTAAGATTTCAAGTCTACGCTATTTACCATTGACTTCTTTCACCATAGATTAAAACTTTTACAGCTACATCGTACTCTGGTGTACTTAGACACGATCCATCGTCAGAACAGTATGTATATAAAGTTTTCAAGTCCACCCTGTTCACGGTTGAAGAGTTCTATCGTAGAAGGAAACCCTCACGGCTGCATTGTCCTATGATGTACGACGACAAGATCTATAATTAGAATAGTCTGTTCTTCAAAATTCTAATCTATGATGTTTACGGTTGAAGAGTTCCATCGTAGGAAGATACCCTTAGGGCTGCATCATTCTCTGGTGTACAACAACAATATCCATCGTCAAAACAGCCTATATGCAAAGCTACAATATTATGCTGCTCATCGTTGAAGGATTCCATTGTATGAAGAAACCTAATGGCTGCATCGCCATCTGATGTATAAAATACTTATACATCTTTAGAGCAGTCTATATGCAAAGTTTCACGTCTATGCTGTTTCTAGTTGAAGAGTTTCACCGTACGAGGAAACTTTCATGGCTGCATCGTTCTCTCGTACACAGGGATACTATTCATCGTCAGTACAGCCGCCGGCCAAAGTTTCAATTCTATACTGTTCACCGTTGCAGAATGCCACCGTAGATGTAAATCGGTACTACTGCATTGTTCTCTGGTGTATAAGGCCATGATGCATCGACATAACAGTCTGTATTTAAAGTTTCAAGTATGTTATGTTCACCGTTGAAGAGTTTCATAGAAGAAGGAAACCCTCATGGCTTTGTCGTCTTCTAGAGTATGACTTACGAGAATGCGATTCATTTTAGTTCAATCTGCACATTCGTGCTGTTTGCTGTTAATGAGTTCATAATCCATGTCCAGTCCAGTTCAGTTCCGCCATGAACAATTAGGTAACCATCTCGTTTTGGGACCGTCAAAAACTTAGCAATACCTCAAACGTCATAGATTTCTTATTTGATTATTGGAGCTTCCTGGTGGTATGTAAGTCCAAGGTCCAGTACCAGTGAAATAAAAATGGGATCACCATGGAACTATCTAACCTAATGCAAAGAAATCATTCAAATCGGTCCATTAATAAAGAAGATATGTATATTACGAATAATTGAGAACCTCCTCCTTTTCATTGAAGTCGTTACAAAATATCTTAAATGTCGATAATATTATGTATCTACCATTCTTGTTTTTATATATTACAGTAATAAATTAAAGAATATAATTTGTCTCAAGAATTAATATCCCTTATAATTTCAAAAAGTAAAACTAAAAATTACAAATTCTGAATAACCATTTTCTTTGATTTTGACGCGATAAATCAGGCGTCAAGTCGACTACGATCCATTGTGTTTCGAAGACTATAAATGTAATAACATTACTGAAAAAATATAAAAATGCCTTTTGCAGATTCTATAGGGCGATATTGTTAGTAGATATACATGTTTCCTTTATATTTTTATTTTCATATAAAAATCAGTCAAATACTCAGAATGATATAAGCGTCAGAATAGGAGACACGGAAACCATATGCCAACGTATTAGCTGCTTGAGCCGAACTGAGGGCTTTGACACATTATTACCATCCTTATGCTATCTACATTAAGACGGTGTTTTCTTGGCATGAATTAAAGAGCACATATTTCACTTGGTTAATTTTTTTTATTTAGCTAATTGTGTAGAATAAATCAAAAAGATGAAAAATAACTACCCTCGATAATTTTTTTTCTCCTCGTGTAAGAATAATTGTATCTCTTAACTCAAATTTCAATGATATTATAATTTTAAATTTTTAAATCATTTTATATGAAACGGTCAATATTTTTTTTGCTCTCATTTGTAGTTTATATTGATATCTAGGGTATCTACTTTTGACTGTTTAGTATATGTTTGTATTTTTCACAAATTACTTGAAAAATTATGTTTATTGGATCGGATAGTAACCTTAAATTCTGTGGTATATTACGACAATCTTTATGTATGTAAATGAATAGAAAGTCTGTGAATAATATTCAAAATTTATGTTTTAAAATAAATATTATTAAAATTAATTGCTTAAACAAGCAAATGTTGTGTTATTAATATCATTATTAATTAGGTATAGATTTATTTTTATAAAAGTGCCTCTCTTACTCTAACTGAACTTTAGGGGTATAAAACAATAATTTTTAATGTAGGAAACATTTTTTTCTTACATTTGGTGCTAAGTGAATAATATATGGGAGCTGAGCAATGAATCGCCTTTGATCACAACCCATTCTGCCCTTTTTAAAGATTATGAACAAACAGACAGACATTTAATTTACATAAACTTTGTTTGTTTACTGATACTTAAACACATTTTAAATAGTTTAAGAATTTTAAATGAATTCATAGTAAAACAAATGCAAAATTTGTCGATAAGACTTTTAGTAAGGCAATATCATGAAACTTTCTTATAAACATGAAAAAAGTGTACAACCTTTGTCAGAAGAGAGCTTGGCATTTATATTTCTATGCCTTTTGGTTTTAATACAGACATCATAAGAAAAACAAGTCGAAGTAAAAAATAATGTTTGTATTTTATCGCTCCTTCTATGCTATCTTTACTCAAGATTCTTGTCTTCATAATTTATGGTTTCGGCTATTGTTTCGTAAATAGTGCATTTAAGTTTTTATGCAAGATAATTTCTTTGCCAATTGTATATTCGATTCTTAATTAATCTATTATCATAAGCTATTCATTTTCAAACTAGTTTCTTATACCCGACTCCACATTTTTAAGCTATTGCATAGCTTCTATCGAGGGCCTTGAGCTTGGAGACCGAATCCAGAAATTCCGTAACGAAAATAACCTAATACCCCCCACTCCGACCGGCACAGTGGTTTTTACTTTTGCCATCTATCGATGAATAGCAGAACTTTTAATGACTTTTTTGAAATATCACGCTTGTCTCTTTAGTTCAGCAACTCGCCTTTAGGTGGCATTGGTTGTATCGGCGTTACTGCGCAGGCGTAATCCCCCTCTTCGCCCCGCAATCTGGTGATTCAAGCCTGCTTAGAGTTTCGGCGTTAGGCACCTCCTCAAAAAAAATACTGCATAAATAAAATAAATCAATAATTATAATTACATAAGTTGATAAAAATACTATGCAATAGCTTTACCGCGGCAGTCCCGAGTGCCACATGTGTTTTTCGTAATTTTAGACGTTGATATTTTACAATGGCTCAAAATTTTAGCATGTGGTTTTTTTGTACCTATAGGAAAAATTAGTAGTGGCTGACAGGTTATTGCAATAAAAACCGAACTATTATGCGTTGATTTTATGTAATTCGACTGCATAAAAAAATGAATTAAAAATCAAAGTGATTGACCTATTTTATTAATTTGGATTTCTTAAATTTTATTTAAATTGTGTGATATGAATATTCCTGTTGTTTAGAAAAATATTCGGAAAAAAAACATTTATATACTATTTTGTATTAAGTTATTGATCGTGATAAGTGTAAAACGTAGAAAGTAAGAGATTGTGAAAAGATAGCAATAAAAGGAATAGAAAACTTATCTCGAAACCACAAGAAAACAAAAAATTATAAAAAACATAAATGTTTTAAGTTTATCTTATCAAAGTGGTTGTAAAGTATTTAATTTTTTCGTGTTTTTGTTTAGTAGTACCATCGCTCTGATGAACTCCGGTAATGAATTTAATTAAAATGAAGAGTAAACATAGTCTTCGTTTAAATTTAAGAAGAAAAGTTTCTTATGTTTTCAAATAAAAATGCTATAATAAAGCTAGATTTCAATTAGCGAATGATGCGAAAGAAAACCAAATACGCTTACTGAGTAGCTGCGTACGAAATAGTGATAATGCATATTTCTTTGCGACGGCTTTTCATTGTTTGGCAAAGCCGAACTTTGCCAGACAAAGAGCTATTGACGGCTAATTATGACATTCACGTAGTACTTAATTTATCACATTTTTTCCTATGAGAGTGTTATTTAATAACATAAAGAAAAATTGTAGAATTAAGAATGTTACACCACTATATTAGTCTGGAAGAGTCCAACACAACGTAACAGAGAAGGGATTCCTTTTCATGAACCAATAAACTTCATACACAATAATTTTACATTATCAGTATTTAAAGAGGCAAAATAATAGGTAATTATATATTACATTTTATGCTCAACGTGAATTACTAAAAAATTAAGCATGTTTAATATACTATTTCAATTATTTATTTTTGTAAATTTAGGTTATATTTTTATATAATAGCAATTTTCGAAAAAAATTACATAGCTGAAACAATTTTCAGTCTGATTTTATTACATTGTTTTTTTATATCTTTATCAGGTTTCCTCTGAATCCTATATTTAGAAAATAGGAATTATTTCGCCTAGACAAAATACGATTACGATTAATAAAAAAAAAAATGGCTATGTATGAAAAATTTAGAAATTCATTCATTATATTTTGATAGCATAGTAATTGTAAAAGAAAATAAACTTAAGATAAAAAAAAAATATTTTATTCCAGTAAAAAAATGTTCATGTAACTGGCTGCATGCAGCTTATCCACAAATTATGACAAAATATTAAATCAGTTTTCACACTCGTTCAAATGTGATAATGATTTTGCAATGCCAAAAATAATTTTGTTTTCATATGATTTTCATAATTTATTATATAAATTCAATAGTTGCCACTTAGGAACCTAGCTTTGATTTTTTTAAATTATCGAATAACATTTTTTAGTAATAGAATTCCAAATATTTTCTTCGTTTAATTGCAGTAAATATTAATTTTGATACAAACTCAGAATTTGGTTTCAGATTTCAATTGAGAAGGATTTTTTTTTAATTGGTATCTAAATATTATGGACAAATATGCTTCGCATTCACGTTGAACATTTCATTCTGAATAGATGCCACGTGGGTTTTTTTACAAAAATCTCAGTAATTAAGTATTTATGAATATATGTACTGTGACAAATTTTTATAATTATCATCAGTAGAGTCATTTGCCAAAGTTAACGGAAAATATCAGTAGCGCACGTTGTATGCATATATATATATAACAGATTGAGAGCCAAACAAGCATGCGAGCTACGAAAAAACAGATTGCCACCGCCTTCCATGAAGACTTGCAACCGCAAAGGAAACAACAGTGCGTTTTGGGTAAGGATAGGACATCTAATGGGAAGGGGAGTAGGCTGTGAAGGGGAAAGGAGATGATGGAGAAGAAGAGTACTACCGCAACTCTCAGTCACTGGACGAAATGCAACAGCTAAGGCTGATAATTCCATACATGTGTATATTCTATTATCCGAAATTGACATTTCGATCTTTTCCCATAATCTCTCAATTAGAGTCCCATATTTAAATCAATCAATTACATTCCAATCATAAAAAAAAACATTACTCAATCTAAATAAATAGATAAAAAATCTATAAATTATGATGCCAACACAACAAAAGAATAACAATATTACGTGATAACATTTTCCACGTCGTTTTTCGATAATTAATCAATGTGACGCGTCGAACGGGAAAAGTCACCAATACTATCTCGACTAGGGCTCCCGAAACGTGATAGTATCGTATCATAAACCCATGTGACAGTGCTATATAATGTAGCTGTTGGCATATTTTAGAGATATAGAATAAACATTATTTAAATACTTTTTGTTCTGCATACGCAGCACCTCTCTCGTTCGAATGAATGCTCATTTTAAAGCAGCTATATTCTAAGTGTGTTCCGCGGAACCCTAAGGTTCCGCGATACCCCTGTAGGGGTTCCGCAAGAATTTAGAAAAAATCAAAACACCTCTCTCTGATCGAACGTTTGAACTCCACTCGCCGCGCGTGTACTTGTGAGCGTGCAGTCCCTTTGATAAAAGCCGCCTCTGAATTAAAAGCTATAGTTGTGAACAAGCGACTTTCGGCTCTAACTTCAAAAACATAAAGTCGAGATTATTTACAACGCATATTTTGTATTTCAATTTTTATTTCCGCTTTTTGTTTCTCAAAGGCGCCAACTCGAGTATTTTTGAGAATGTCCGAGATCGAGTCTACGACTAAGTATAAAAGCGGCGATCGCGCGTCGCGCCTCGTCAGTCAGTTGACGATTAGCGTTCGGAGCGATAAGTTCCTACCTACTTACAATCTGGCTAGCAAATTGCGGAGTTTTAAACGTGATATGAAACCAATATTTATTGTTCTACTGCCTGCTGTATTCAGATTGTATCAGTTTTGTACATTTCTTCTTTAGGCTAAACTTAGTCTCTTATACGCAGTAACGATGTGCATTATTTTGACCCCACTATCCTGACGTGTAACATTACTTATTAATAAAGAAGAATGAAATGTTGGCTTAAAGGCGTTAAACGTGTTGCAACATCTTCTAATGACGCTGAATGGTCAAAAGCAGTACGCGCGGAGAATTCAGCAATTACCGATCCAGACGATGATGCCACGACGCCAAGCTCTGCGGTTTCAAAGACGAAAAAAAGGAAGTATGATAAATCATATATCAATTTCGAATTTGTTGATTCCAACGGCTCACCTCTCTGCATGCTATGTAGCTTCCTAATAGTTCCATTGCACCTGCCAAATTGCACCGACATTTAGAAACTATACACTCTAAGTCTAAAGACAAGAATAAAGGTTTTTCGTAAAAAATCGTAAAAAAATTCGTAAAAAAGGACAGCTATTGGAAAGTCAAAAAATATGATGTATATAACACAAACTATCAATGAAAAGGCCACGGAGGCATCATATTTAGTTAGCTATCGCATTGCACAAGCAGGTGAAGCGCACACTATCGCTGAGAATTTAATAAAGCCATGTGCAAATCTACAGGGCATCTTTCTACTGTGCCGCTATCAAACGATACTGTTTCACGGCGAATCTTTGATCTGGCAAGCTACGTCAAACAAGAACTAATTACTCGTCTACAAAAAACACGATTCGCCTTGCAAATGGATAAGTCAACTGATGTCGCTGGTCTGGCTATCTTGCTGGTTATCGTGAAATATCCATATGAAAGTTCTTTTGAAGAAGACATGCTTATGTGTTCACCGCTGCTCACAAACAGTACTGGGGAAGAAATTTTTAATAAAATAAACATATTTTTGGAAAAATTATCTTAGTTGGAACGATTGCATTGACATTTGTACAGATGGGATCAAGACGATGACAGGTAAAACAGCAGAGTAGTGTCACGAATAAAAATAAAGTGCTTAATTGTAGTTCCAGCCATTGTATTCTGCATAGACAAGCACTTGCGATAAAGCAAATGCCGTCAAATCTAAAATTAATTATGGATGAAGCGGTAAAAATAATTGATTTTATCAAACCACGACCACTACAATCCCGATTGTCCTCATTATTGTGTGAAAATTATGGTAGCAAACATAAAATACTGCTGCCCTATATAGAAGTGCGATGGCTGTCTTGGGGTAAAACTTTAACAAGGCTATTTGAACTTATAGCCGAGTTACAAATGTTTCTTTCAGCAGAAACTTCTTTTAATTTGAAAGACCGTTTGTATGATAAAACTTGGTTGTTCCGATTGTCTTTTATGGCGGATATCTTTCAAAACTGAACAATTGAATTTATCATTGCAAGGTAAACACACAACAGTATTCCAGGCCTATAACAAAATAACTGCCTTCAAAAGAAAATTAGATTTATTGGATTATTTGCGTTGGTAAGAGAGAAATCGAAAGCTTTAGGTCACTCAGTGAGTTTGTTAGCGATAACGACTCAGAAATGTTTCAAGATGATGTGTTTGAAGAATTGGTTCAATATTTCACTTCGATGCGCGCATCTTTTGAAAAGTATTTTCCCGAAGGACAGATGCCAAAAATGAAACTTAATTCATGCATTCATAATCTTTTTTTACCCAACTTGCAAAAGCCCGAAAATATTTCAAACAACATATATGAATCCTTTTAGAAATGTCATCAGACACAAGTATGGAGTCACTGTTCAAAACGACGCCTCTCAACGATTTTGGTGCAGAATCCGTGATGAATATCAATGCTTGGCAAAATGGCTCTGAATATTCTTCTCCCGTTCCCAACAACATATTGAATAGGAACAGAAACAGGAAACCTATGAAGCCACGAAAACAAAATATTGCAATAGACTAGACGCCGAACCTGATATGAGACTTCAACAGTCTTCTAACAAACCTGATATCAACCAATTGATGAAAAATAAAAAAGTTTCATATCTCCCATCAGTTAGATTTTTTCTTTTTTAATATCTTCGAACAGTGTACTTGTCATGTGGTAAAGTAAGTAATAATTAGTAACTGTTACATTGTACTTTTATTATGCTTATTAATAAAGAATACACTTTTAAAAACTATTATTTTATTGTAGGGTTCCGTCAAGTATTTTGCTTTCCAAAAGGGTTCCATCACCAAAAAAGATTGAGAACCGCTATTTTAAAGGGATCCATACGAAATACATAAGCTAGCTTTAGAACCAAGTATTTTTAATAGGTTTTTGATTTTTCTGGAATTGTTCAAGAATCTCCTGTCACAACCACTTTTCTTCTTTTTCTTCGTATTCTAGCTCTTTTTTTTTCATTATTCGAGCCTGATTCAGCCTGTTGCCTGTATCCGTCATTATTGCATTAAAATGACTACACCATTCTACCTGCTCCTCTCGTACTACAACATCATCGATGTCTATTCCAATTTTTCTTAAAATTATATTATGACGTCGAAAATAAAATAAAAATGTATATTACGCCAAAAGGCCATTGCCTAAGAGGACAGCAACGCACTGTGACTTTTCTCGGGTTGTGAGAAGTCAGCGATGATCATCTGCATGTTCATTTATTTACCCCTCGATTTACTACAAATAAAAAAAACTACAAAAAGGCACAGTAACTAAAGAAAAAATTGTTGTCGTTGCAAATTTATCTTTATCTTTGATGATACTTATAATTATTTTCTACAAAACCACGACTATTTTCATTTAAAATGGAATTAGTTCATGCATTAATTATATTTAAATAAGATCATGTTACCTTTCTAATACCATATTAATTTGTTGTCATACTTTGATTATCGTGTTCAAATTTATTTCACCATTAACTAATTTTAAACAAACTATAAGACACTGCAAAAGAGATATAAAAAATGAAATCATTTTTATTTAATATTAGGCTTTTATATATTTTTATTAGTCAAAACAAATTTATTTCTTAACCACCGGCTCAGAAGTAAAAGAAGGAGATGAACAGCCAACCTAAACAACGTAAACTAAATAAACTCAACAATAACCAAACAAAATTGTAAAGTGCATAAAATCCTTCTCGTTTGTGATCATTTGCAGATTATATTACGGCTGTAGAACAACTTGCTCATAGTTTTACTGTGACTTCATCAACTGTAATCAGTCGATTAAGTCACAGTAAAACGATCAAATCAAATCAAATCAAAATTATCTTTATTTCGTAGGTAATGAAATTACACTTGAAATCGTCATTAATAAATTCATTTCGACATTACCGCCCATTCCAAATGTTGATTCACCGAGAGAAGAATGGGCAAGAAATTTAAGGTTTGCTCTTTTTACTCATCAATACAAAATATTTAGTAATTTATAATTTAGTTGACATTTAAAAATAATATGAAATAACCTGATAGGCGAGCAGCTCAATCCCAGGGGCTTTTCATTAAGATATTCCAATACGGTATAATAGCCCTTGCCATATAATTTTCTTTTAACGAAACGTTTAAACTCAGTAAATGGCAAATTTTGAATTTCAGTCTTCATAGATGGTCTAAGAGTGGAAAATACAAGATGAGGTTCCAAAAGGTTAGACTTACTATAGTGCCCTAGATAAAACCCTCTAAAATCTCCCGCTTGCTCCCCCAAAACTTACCAGACAATCACTTCTCAATCTCTCAGGTATCTCAACAGAATCTCCGAAGGAAAAATAAACGCCAAGCGAGCTCATCGTCGAATGAGAAAGAATTGACGTGCTCTGACAGCACAATAGTAGGATCGGACAGCGAGTCCGAAAAATCGGAAAATGCCTTTACCCTTGTAGAGGAAAAACAAACGAGCGATAAAGGCGCTCAAAAGCGAGGGTGGCCCCAGCCAACTGATGATGGATATAGACCCATCACCGGGCCTACAATAAGTGAAAATGACACACAGCCCTCCCCCGCGGCTCAACCAACTCTGACTCCAACTCAAAGGCGTCAATTTCGTCAAAATCTCCGCAGACTGCGTCTGCGAATAAATTGGCAAATGCCTGGTCCCACACTGAACTGAAAGCGCCTGCACGCTAGTAAGTGAGAGCAGAAACCCTCTTGCGTAAATTGCGGCCAGGAACACACGGCCAACTACAAAGGGTGCCCCAAAGTTCCCAAGTTCGTCACCAAAAATAGGTCGAACTACTAAAGGCCTTCTAACATGCTCATAGCACCTCCCCGGGACTTAACAAGCTTCCCCGTCCTTGCGGCAAAAATCCCAAGCCGCCTCTCGGTTGTAGAATTCAGCCCCGCCCTCGCCCTCTTCACTAACCCGTGGCTTTCCACAGGTTAGCGGAGCTCAACCCTGCACCCCGACGCCCGTGCCGAGGCCACCTAGGGAGCCACGCGGCGCGGGCCCCGTGTCGCAACCCTCCCTCGCAATGATTGGTCCGGCAGTGGCATCGTTCAGAGAGGACATACAAATGGTGATGTCCGCCCTCCGAACGGTTAAGAGCTCGGAGATTTCCGAGTTCGCCCGTGAACTATGTTCATGCAGAAACGTAGAAGACAAACTAAACATATTAGTCAAGCACCATCATCTGATGGTCAAATTAGAACACATGTAAATGTCTACACCCGGGTGTAGTAGCTCCCCTTCAGCTGGACGCCGTAAACCGAAAAATATCTCACTATTATCTTTTAATGCTAAAGGCTTACTAAAAAATATCCCCAAGTCATCCAAATGTATGTCGGAGTACAGTATCGACAAAGCATTAGTCCAAGAAACTTTTTTAAAGCCAAGTAGGCCTAAGGCTTGTGCTATCGCAGGCTACGCTCAGTTATGAACGGACAGGACGTACGCTAGGAAAGGAGGTACCGCAGTGTATTACAAGCGTTCCTTACACTGTTGCCCTATTATCATTCCAACTCTCATTAACATGAAAGCTACGAGTTGTAGACTCGCTATAATGGGCCACGGTACACTCGTCATAGTTTCGGTCTACCTACCGTCTCCTAAAAAGCTGCTCCGGCGCGACCTCAGAGCCCTCCTTGCCCTAGAGGATGCCGTCATCGTTTTCGGCGATTTTAGTTGCAAAGCTTCAGATAGGGTTACCCAACTACTAATTATAATGGAGATAAACTCAATCAACTCCAGGACAGACTTGATTTTGAAATTATCGCGCCTTCTAGGTCAACATACTATTCCGACATCGCAACCAATAGACCCTCTACGCTAGACATTGCTCTAACTAAAAGAGTCGCATTAAATCTAAATTATATCGAGACACTTCACTGTCTCCTTTCTGACCACCGACCGGTCCTGCTGAAAATGGGACCACCTGACGGCGGGAGTCCTAATCCTACTCTAAAAATCACTGATTGGAAAAGTGTGTCGACCGCGCTTGAGAAAATCGACACTCCATCCCTTAATAGCATTCCCGATGACATTAGTACAACCGACAAAATAGACTCTGCCATAGGTACTCTTACCAACTACGTTAGGACAGTGGTCGAAAAAAGCGGACAGAAAGTTCTGACGTCCTCAGATCGTAGGAGACTCCCGACTGAAGTTCTCGAATTGATAGGAGCAAAAACGCAGCTCTGCGCTGCGCGAGCGCATACCCCACTGCAGAACACAGATCCAGTGCGCGAGCATTCCAACATCGAGTGAGGGCTCGCGTTGATGAAATGCGAAATGAGAACTGGAGCGATTTCATGGAGGAAATTACACCGTCACACAAAGCGTTTTGGAAGGTTACCAAAGCACTCAAAACAGAGGGGTATATCCCTATACCTCATCTCACAAAACCGGATAATTCCATTGCTCTAGACGACGCGGAGATAGCAGAATGCCTAGCAGATAGTATCGAATACACTGCCCTCCACACGACATTACTTATATTCGACATATCGAGGAAGAAGTCCAGAACAAAGTCTCCCTCGAACTCAAAACTCAAAGACAATTTGCGTCCCGTCTCGCACAGCAAAGTCCAAATGCTGGTGAAATCCTTCAAAATCAAAAAGGCACCTGGCCTCGATGGTATTAGTAAAAAGCAATCAAATGCTTTTCTTTGCCTCTATTGGGCTTACTTACGATACTTACGATATTTAACGCTTTCCTATGAAATTGCTATTTTCCTCCCATCTGGAAAGAGGCGGAAGTAATGAAAACTACAATTTTATACCCAACGCGGCTCGAAGCCATGCTTGGTAGAAAAACAAACTATCTCGGCGCAATAAGCGCACTATTTACAAAATGTGCATAAGAACGGTGTTGACATACGCGTCCTCGGTCTGCGCTCACGCCGCCGAGAGCACTGGATAGGCTCCAAGTTATTCAGAATAAATTCTGTAGGGACGCTAGGGATGCACACTGGTGCGTCCGTAACTCAATACTTAACAGGGACTTAGAACTCCCAACCATACATGAGGACGCATCCAAGCGATACTTCGACATCGCTGGATGTCATCCCAATACGCTCCTTCGTTCAGCAGTTGATTACGAACCACCTCACAGTCATAATTTTATCCGTAGGCCATTGAATGTACTTACCCATCCACCTGACGCTCTTACAGCGGCAATAGATAGTCTCATGGAAGTCAACGTTACACACGACTGACTAAGCGTAGGTATTCCTCTACTAGTTAGGTCTTAGACCATAGCTCCGTACTCCACCCGGCCGCTTCCGCGCCGATAGATAAAATATAGCATTGCCGACCAAATTAATCCAACTTCAGGGGGAAGTTTTTAGTAGGTTTAAGCCCCACACTACCTGCGTGCACGGGCGCACGAGTGTGCGTAATCCATTTTTTACCTCCTCCTCACCCGCAAAAAAAAAAAGAATCTCTTCTTTTTAGACGAGCAACCCTTTTCCTATACCTTTTAAGCTGGACAACGACGCTGCATTATTTTTTTATTTTAATTGGATTTATTTGTAATTGACAAAATTTACATTTTCTTATCGGCAAAATATTAAAATAATCTGGGCCACGGTTGATTTTGCAGGCCAACCCCAATTCTTGCATTTTATTACTGTTGTTTTCGGTCATATACTTGCGCTTAAATTATCAGTGTTCTCTTTTCAAATTGCAGAAGATATCAATTTATATATATATATATATATATATAATGATAAAAGTAAAGGAGATATAAATAAAAAGTATACCTAGAGTCTGACAATCGAGTTGTATCACACGATATGGCGGTAAATTTAAAAATCTTTAAGCTGTTAACTTTGAGTATAATTTGAAAAGAAAATCGATACGTTATTTCAAAAAATTAATTGTTAATTCAAAAAAACCTCTGACCCAAAAATACCTCTAAAAATTAAAGAAATAATATGTATTGGCCCCTTAAGATTCATATAACAGGTAATATTATAAGTAATATAATTTGAATTTATTTCCTATTCTTTAATATGTATATATCATTAGTAGACACGCTATGATCTATACGGCAACTGAACCAAAGATAGCTGTTAAATAATAATTCTCATGACAGACCGACTTTAGTATAGTAGAAAAGAAGGATTTAGATACTTTAAATGTGTACTAAATGTTGTACTTTACTATTTAAGAATATTTTATTAATTAAAATATTTCTCAGATCTTACTTGAAGCTACTATTAGAAATTAAAATACATTATTTTAATGCATTTATTAAAGCATTTAATTCATCTTATTCTACTATTATTTTGTTTTTGTATTATAATCTGCAGCATACTGCAACATTCATACCATACTGTAATCATTATGCTACACTCTCATATCAAATAGTAATTATTTATTAACTTAATTTCTTTAAAACACCTCCCACGTTCGTAGTCCGTCCTCGTACCGTATACCACGATGTCTATATTCAGCGTCGGGATGAGAGACCAAAATCGGAATCTACATAAATTAAGACTGGGTTTAGAATCAAAACCGGACACGCGATCGAAATCTATAGTGAGACAAATTGGCATCGAAAGCAAGATCGGCATCAGAATCAAGCACGGGATAGCGATCGGGATCACGATTGTGAGCATGATCGCTCGATATGCAAGATAAAGGAATTCATTCTATTTCAACGGGCGGGCCGAGGCAGAAGCTAGTCTATTTCTAATCTCTTCGTTGATACCATTAAACACAACACCATAGTAATTGGGTGGAGGTTGGATATCCTGCATTAGTTCAAAGGTACTATGTTCTAATATCATCCGAGTAACAGAATACCGATTTTCGACTTGACCAGATCTATGGAACATGCTCGCATTCATTCATCAACTAGAAAAAGCTGAAAATCTTGAAAATGGCTAAACAGATTTTTTTAGTCATAGCTAAAAAAACCGCATCAAAATCAATCTCTTCGTTTAGAAGTTACGATGTTACAGACACAGATACGCACAAACATGTCAAACTTATTACACTCCCTTTTTTGCGTCAGAGGGGTTAGGTCAAGTGAGCGTTACACTGTACAATAGTGTACTTGTTTCATTGAGCTAAGAGCGATATTCGAAAAAATGTCTAACTATGAATACTGGGTATAAGAAAAACCATCATCAATCTTTACAACACGTAAAATACTCATCAATATGAACAACTTTTACCGTGGGGAGTCCATTGAAATCACAAAAAAAATGGCAATTATTTCGTAAAAACTGTTCATGCGTACTTGACAACAACATAAGGAACCATTATAGAACAACCAAAGAGTATAGTAATAAGATCAAGGAACAACCATTGTTCCTTTGACAGTGTAGGCCATTGAAAAATTTGAAGTAAGTCACAGTCACAGATAATTATAGTCTTATAATTATTATTTTTCAATTATTATGCTAAAGATATCTTTTTAGTTCAAAAAGATATCTTTATTTAAAAAAACAATCAAGTTATTTTGAATAAACATTTATTTGAAAATTTTTCACGACCCATAGTTTGTGATGAATGTAATTAATTTTTAACAACGCAGCTTTTTACGTGCAAAAATTAATTTTAACGTTAAAACAAATCATTCACAAAATCTGAAGAATATTATGAAAAGACACGATTTCAAAATTTTTCCCTTACAATCTCTCTCGAAGAAATGAACAAATTTATAGCATTTATATCAAGTTTACAGCATTTACCGCTGTTTTAGTAAGAGTAGAGCTGATTATGCTTTGGAATTGATCGATTAACAAATTTATAATGTATTCGAAAAGAAACGATTTTTCATTTTTTTTTTTAATTCATAAAAGTCTTAAATAATTATAGATAATCTAAGTGTACAATAAAGGTAATTTTAAATTTTTAAGAAATTTAACTTAAGTTAGGTTTTTTCGAATGTCTCAAACGCTATTCCACTAGATTCATCCATTCAAAAGTTATTTAAATCTAAATACATATGCATGTGGATATCTTTTGAAAATAACAAAATCTTCCTGGGAGAGAAAACAATAACTTACCTAATTTTAGGAGTATTTTCAATTTCCTTAGCGGGAAGTTAAAAAATATATTTAGCCTGACATCAAACATGAATAAAAGTTTTACATAGGTTCACGAAGAGACATTAGTCTGATGATGTAAATAGAACATAATGCACTGTAGCGTCGGATTACGTTCAAATAGTTGTAAACTTTCCAAATTCATCCAAATATTTAATTATATCACTGAGTATATTAATTATCACTACAGAAAACTTACTAATACTAATAAATAAATATTAATTATTCAATAAAATTGTATAATTACCTAAAATGAAATTAAATAATTTTACTAACATCCCCTTATTCTCGAATAAATGTAAAATACCTGCATGATTTTAAACTTACAACAACGTATCTTCATAGATATTTGTTGTTTTAGCGCCATCTAACGTTACCTCAGCAGTACTACTAAACCGCCTGTGGGGCTTCTTTCCTGGTCTAAGAAATGTAATTTTATAATTTTTTAGAAAACATTAATAACTATATGCATATTTTTATTGCAATACGCCCTGTCAAACGATAATCCAACAACATGCGTGTGACTCTTCGGACACACTTTTAACACTTTTTAACGTCTGAACTTTTAGTACAATTCATATTGCGTTTAATAACTAGTAATTTCCGGTGTAGATTATTTATTTATGTTGTTTAAGAGAAAAAAAAGGTAATTGTTGCCTAATCCGGCGTATTTAGTTTGAGAGTGGCTGTCGACAAGGAAAATGAAACGAAGCAAGTGGAATTTAGTAAATATATTTAAAAATAAATACAAAAATGAGGAAATACTTTGGGTCGTAGGTACAACCGTGACTAGCTTATATTTAATGATAATGTAAGATAAGTGACGGCGACTGGTGATATGACGAATTACATATAAAAAATAGTATGAGGTAGCTTTTGTGATTTTATATTTTTTGTACAATATCTGAGTAGGAATATAAAGTTTAATAATAAGAATATAATGGGAACAAGACTATTCAATTATAATGTAGCAGTAATAGTTATATTCTTTTCTGATATGTAGGATTGAGTGTCTCAATTAGTTTGGATAGCCTGGTAAGATAGTAGCCTGAAAATACCACTGATTGTAGGATCAGGACTATTAAACTAGTTGCCCTAATATAATAGTCCTGATCCCACAATCGGTAGTACTTTAACGCCTTCACGGATCTTCACTTTTCTCTGGCGGCTCGTCTATTTTGCAGTGCTTTTGTGAAAGAAAAATGCGTATTCAAGAAGTTTATACCGAGTATTTGTTCATACACATTCTTCAGAACTTCCAAATATTACGAGTTAATCGTTCGTTGTAATTTCATTCTTCTTTCTTGTAATAATTCGTAGTAAAATTTCTAAAAAAAACACAAACATTCATTAGACTAAACATAAAAGTCAAGTTCCTGATATATAAGGAAAGTTGATAGATGGATGTGGGAAATGAGAGAGAAATTAATGATATTTATAAATAAATATAATTAAAAAACAAACTACAAAGTTTATTCTTTACAAAATTACAATATATACTATTTACACATGAAATGTTTATTGCCCAGATTGTATCGTACTTTTCCTCCAAAGTTTTATTGTGCAATAAATTTTACCTATAAATAAAATAGAAAATATAATAACTAAGTTTCTTGCCAAACTCAATAAATCACAATCGTTTATCTAAATTTATGATTTAGTTACACAGCTGTGCTCGCTTGAGATTTCTGTTGGTACCTTACACATGATTACCGCATATCCATATACGTCAAGTAATTTAATTACTCAATGAGACTTTTCTATTCTGGCGAAAGTAATTTTATTTTGATCATTATTGATTGTATTTTGAATTTCAATCAAAACATTGATGAATCAATAAATGTCACCAATTTTGTATGTAAGCGATATTTTGCGAGTTTTATGGATTTTTCGGTAATTCATTTTATATTTTGACCAACAATTTTTTCCTTATTACTTATATCTTTTACATAATTTTCGTCGTTTCCAGTTATTTAAAATACTTGAACAACTATTTTTAAAAGTATCGCCATATCATCTGATCGACAAACAAAATTTCACACCACCACAGTTATTTGACCATAAAAAAACCCCAAAAAAATTAAGAAAGTAACTAATTTTATTCTATGTACAATATTTAAAATATTAGCTTTAGTTTTTTTACTGTTACCACTTTCGTTGCAAATTGAAAGTAAACATGAAGTTTACATTCCACCAGTCTACATTTTTATTTTAATCAACATGGAATATCTATTCAAAACGAAATAAAGAGTCGACGATTTTAAAAGAATTACACAGCAATAGATAGGTATAGTAAACACATAAAAAATATTTTTTGTATCTCATTTAGGCTGTAATATGTGACCTTATGAATGCCAGACGAAAAAACAATAATATGTGTGACGTTTCCGATAGTGGGTCCAGTTTAATTAATTTCGCTTACACTAATATAATAACTATCGGTGGGATGTATGAAAAGTAAAAACGTACTTCGTAAACTTAATTTGTAAAATTTTACAAATTTCCCATACATCATCTTTCTAATCGTACAAATTATGTTTACAGATTACGTTTGTACTTTTGGTGCAACCTGCTGTAAGATTTAATTTCAGCAGTCAATGTCAATAATTAACAGACTGCTCATCTCAATTTTGAATATTATTAGTTTTTAATTAATTTTAGCGGCTTATTATTTTTTAGTATTTTTTTAATGTTGTTAATCTATTTGGAATTTTATGTTATTTTGAACATTTATTATATTAAGAAGGAATTTTTAAGTAGTCGCAATGCGTAATTATCTGAAGGGACAAATCTAGGACTGAAATGTGATTGCATCAATATGCTCTGCCAAATCTTTTTCAAGTTCAGCCATTGAAAAGTTCTTTGGCTCGTTTCTCTCTTTGTTATATATGGTAGCGTATCCAAATACAATTCTGACTCGTTAGATTAACTGGTGCATCTGTTCATTAACCTATGTATTTGTAAACGACAATTTTTATCTTCTTTATATTGTTTTTATTTGCCACTATTTTATTCTTCTCCGTTTCCGTTTCATTTTTTATTACTTAGACATTAATTCGAGTTTAGGGCTTTGAAGTTGTTTACAATATATGCATTCAAGAGAGAGAGAGTGAGAGGCACATATCTTGTGATGAAAAAGAAAAAGGGGTCACTAAAATATTAAAATATGTATGCTCTTTATTATTGTAGTAATAATATTGAGTATTTTTATTAAGTAGCTACTTAATAATATTAGTTCCACAGATTCAAAAGAACATCTACATAAAAGAATGAGTAATTGTATATTTTAGTTTACAAGTGGCAATCCTAAGAGACATCCTTATAATCCAACTTATTCTTTTTTATGCTTTCAATGGAAAGAAATAGCTTTTATATATTTTTGTTTTCATTTTTTACTATGATTGTATATACTTTCGAAAAATAAACGAAATCAATTGTTACATTTTAATATAACTTTTGCGCTGTAAGTAGACTGCAGAGTAATATTTGCATTTCTTCATTTTTAATATAAAAAGCGAATTCCATTTATTTGTTGAACTAGCCGGCAGTTTAGCTGGGTATAAATTAAAATATAGCAATGTACATATCCTTTTAAAACTAAAATTTACGCTATTGATTGTAATTCTGATTTTACACTCCATTTCAACCCCGGTCCTGGTTAACAATTTCAATCGCACTTTCTATTCAGAAACATGCTCCCCGTCCTTCTTTCTTTATTATTCAATGCAATTGAAAATTAGAATGACTTTTTCATTTGGATGAAGCCAGAAAAAATGCTAGTATTAAAATGAAATAAATGGTTTAGAATTATTGTCAGTCGAAAATAGTGTCTGTCTATTTTTGAAATTTTTAGAATTATTATAATAGTTTGTTTCAATAGTACGAATACATGGACGAAATCAAGAACACACGCTAACAGGTATATATAAAAACGCATATTTGAATGCAAAATGTTGTGTAAAAACTTAAAAGCAATTTATAGAGAACATTCGGAGAATTAAGATTTTGATACAATATAAATTAACATTCTCACTTACAGAAATTGGTTAGGTATATATTTAACATATAAATTGATTGTTATCATAATTATCAACATTCATAAAATTTAATACTTTATCTAGTCACAATAAACGAAAAGAAGTCAAGCGAGCTGCAGTCAGTCTCATAACTAAATTTCGTTATATTTAATAATATAATGAATCAATATATTTTAAGCTAACAACTTAGCTAAATGCAGTTTAAAATATTTGAATAACTAATAACTTACCTAAATAACTTAACTAAACAAAAACAACTTACTTTCGTGAACAATTACTTCTTTATTTTTTTTCTCCTCGAAATTAGCTATTGCTTAATAAGATATAAAATTCAGGATACGACGCAGTATTCTAGTCAAAAGAATAGACATTGCAAATACCTGTGTGTATATAAACTCGCTACGTACAGTTAACGGGAAGGTTTCATTAATCATATTTTCCTATCACATTGAGAAGGAAGCGCTTTTAAAACAAAAAAACTATGTCGTATGCTATCACCAAAGAAAAAAAAACTTATATATGAACGGCAACGGTTTCACTTTCACCACCCTCTTAAAGCTTTTATGCTTGTGGCGCCCTCATACGTCGGTCGCGATCGCGCGACAAATTGGAATAATGTGATTAAATACTATACTCAGTGTGGAAACATGCCCTATAAATAACGCCTCCGCTGCTGGCACACTTTGTCAAGGTGCTAATTAGTGACAGTTAAGCAATGTCGATAACGTAAATATTCTTTAAATCTTTATTATTTTTACGAAGCTTTATTATGTCTTATATGTAAGTACAATAAAATGTGATATCTGTCTTTCTGTGTGGGCTAATATCTAAAAGGTTTGAACGAATTGTAATCGAATTTTGCATTCAAAATTTCAGAACGTATTCAAAAAATAGAACGACCGGGATCGAAATCAAGAGCGTTATGGTATGCTAAATTTTAATTTAAGTACATATATGGAGCGAAATAAAGGGAAACGACTAGAAGGTACAGTACAACGCAAGAAACTCTGCTTCTGTGAAGTTAGTCACGAAAGAATCGCAATGACATAAAACAGGAACGCGAGCGAGAAGGACGAGTCGATGAGCATTGTACTTGTGCAGTACATCATCCGCAGCCAATTCAGAGCATCAGAGTTTCGTGCGTTGTACTGTATCTTATTAAATTTTAGGTATGTTCCTCCTGTTCGTTAGTATATTCTATCTTTGTACTTATCATCTATTAATTTTATAAATATATAAAGCTGAAGTCCTATTATATGTTCGAAAATAACCGGACTGGAATTACCTAATTATTATATTTTCTACACACTGGTCACACAAAATCCAAGATCAAAAAAAGATCGACTCAACATAAAACCATAGATGACACTACAAAACAACGTACAAAGAAAATGGCGGATTAACGCTTTAGATAAATTAAAAGTTGCCTTATTTACTGCAATAAATTCTATCATAAATTTAATGAACACAAATTAGAGTTAATATTCTATTTACATTTTACTCTAGTTAAATATTATACAAGTGAAATTTTATTTCGGGTCAGATTCAACAAATCGTAAATGAAGGTTAAGTCGGGTAAGTCACTTTGTACTACAAAAGAATAGGTAGGTACCTATAGGTATTCATTATATACTTACGTATAATACTAGACTTTCAAGGGCGGTGGCCGAAAACTTGCTCTCTGGATTGTGTTTTTAAAATTGTGATATAGTTAATGGAAAGTTCATTTCAAATTTACTTCTGCGGAGTTTCTAACTTATAATCATGTGGTATCATTTTTTAGGTATCTATTTATAACAAATAAGATAAGTTCAAATATTATAACTGTAATTTTAAATTTCGTGGACGAATTCTTGTCACGGCTATAACAAAAAATTGTAAAGTTGTATTTCATACTTACCTGTCAAAACTTTCTAATAGTATTTGATAGTTTGTAAAGTAGTTAATATAATATTAGTAAATGGATAAATAGATAGTTTGTTAAAGTTAATAAACTGTAGTTTTATTTATGATATATAGCCTGATTATATAGATACTTACACTAAAAATTAAGGATGACCCTTTGATCTTTTTCTTTGATTGTGTAAGATGTTAACTGAATTTCAACCCTGAAACCAAAATATGATAATAATAAGACGTTGATTTATATTTCAATTTATAATACTATATATGTGAAATAATATGTATAAAATAAGTTGCTTTGGAACTGGGAAATTAATATAGTATGTTTTGTTAATAAATATATGAATTTTTAATTTATATATTATTTTTTAGCAGAAATAGATACATCTCAAAGAGTTGGTGTTGAAGAAAAATATATAAAATTCAGATCATCTCTAATTTCAAAAATATGAAAAAGGTATTAAGCAATGTTAATACTTATTAGAGGTGCATTTATACATAAGCACATTAACTGTATTTCATATTTTTTTACAGTTTTTAAAATCAAAAATTGACTACACAGAAACACCAATTTATGGTTCTCCAGAAAGTGGATCTTCATCTAACTCACCCACAAACTCTACATCTAGCAGCATACAACCACCTTTGCCATTACACCCACCACCTCTTGATTCTCCAACTGAAGATAGAACTTCTGATGTAGATATTAAAGATCCACTTCTACGAACAGAGATAGTCAGTAAAACAGAGAAACCTGATGAACCAGAGGATTATGAAGTACTTGAAGAAACAATCTCAATTAAAGTCGAACCCCAGAAACCTGATCCTTGCAGGGACTTCATAAGAGGAACATGTACTAGACCAGATTGCAAATATTTACATGAATATGACCTTTCGCATCTATATAGAGTTTATACATTTTGTCGAAATTATCAAAATTCAATTTGTACATTACCAAATTGTAGATATGCTCATGCTACCGTTTTTGAAGAGCAAGCCTTTTATAGAACGGGAATTCTACCTCCACATGCCTTAGCACATCATAAAAATAATAACAATAATAATAGTACCAATATCGTGCCTAATCCAATAAATAAAAGTTTTATACTCCAACCCCCACCACCTCCACCGCCACCACCAGGGTTAACAACATCTGGACCACCAACAGCAACAGTACCAGCACCGGTACCAGTACCAGTACCAGTATCTGTTGCTGAACCAGAAGGTACAACACTTTTCTATCACTGAAAAAGTTTATTTTGTCTTAAATCAACTACTACTGTTTTAATAATATGAATCTATTTGCAGAATCATCACAACATTTAAATTTAAATATAACACCAGCGGCATTACAAATAGGGTAAGGTAATAATTATTAATTAATAAGACCTCTAAAATATGCTGTGCTGATCGTAGAAATTATGAAACCAAACAAAAGTCGCTTCTATACTATCTGGCGATTACATAAACAAATATGGTGGAATATATAGTTATTCAGTATCAAAGTTATTGTAAAAGCTATGATGGGTTGACATTTAAATTCTTTTGTAATGTGATATAATCAGAACTATTACTAAACATTGTCATAGATAAGACATAACAAATCGCTTTGTTTACAAGGTTGTGGATTCTATCAAAATATAGTTTTTCAGCATATTCAAATATGTATTTTCAATTACCATTTTAGTTATATTGTTGTTTTTATAAATATATATGTATATATATAATGATATGTTGTTTTTATATATTTATGTATATATGTATATAACAAATATTATTGACATATAGATTGACAAAGAATCAATGTTAAATTGAAAATTGATTTTTAAATAAGAACAAACGATTTGTGTAAATAAATATATATACATACATACTTATCTACACAAATGGTTTGCGTAGATACCTACATTTGTAACAGTATTAGTTTTAAATTATATTGCAGTGTGGAAGTGAAATCAGTGCCTATTATGAACTGCATCCCATCAGTAACAAATAATGCAAATGGTTTGAAAGATGTCATGGTTGGAAATGCTTCTCCTAGTCTTAAACGTAGTTGGAGTGAACAGGACGATTTTACGTATCCCTTAATACATTACTATAATATGATTATGCCAATTTAAGCGGTTTCTTTACTCTATTGCATTTTAATGTATTTTAATTGAAATTATTTCTACTGCTATTATTTACTTATATAACATTTTATACATTATATGATAATAATATTGATGTCATAAAGTATTTATTTGTTATGCATATCTATTAAACATTTATAGAATTAAAATGCTACTTAGATTTGCACATGGAGGTGTCATACTTCATATCATTTATAAATAGAAGCTTCACATCTATTTATTAACTATTTCATTGCTCTTACATATTAGTGTGGTTCAACTTCAAATGTTTAAAACTAAAAAATATTTAAATTATGAATGTTTTGGATATTCACGTATGATATTTGATTTAGAATAATCATTACTAAATACAAGATCTTTGTAAGAGTTCACATGAAATTTGTTCATGAATGAATTTCAGATTCTCTGTTTTAATTTGAATTTTATTTTTAATAACCTGTACAAAAAATATCTCGCTCACTTTCTCAAAATGTTATATAGAAACCCTTGATATGCACAAGGATTTTTGAAAATGTGTTTCAAATTACATTTAGAATTAAACTGTTTTCAACAACAGATTTTGGAAGTCTGAATATAAATTACACACATACTTTAACTGTATATCAATAATAGTTGTTATTGAATTTTTGCACTTAGAACATGGTATATGTGCAAAATTACATGTGAAAAATAATATTTATAAAAAAAATAGTATTTTAAAACTATTATTATTTTATTCAAATATAATAGTGCATATTTATATGCTGGTATACTAATTTATTCTCAATATTTATTGGACAAAGCAGTGCGATTGTTATTATTGCTCGTTGATTTTCTCAGTCATCGCGACTCCGTGTGGCCATGAGGCAAATGCAAAGAGGCCAAATAAATGCAAACATTGGCACTCTTGGAAAACAGGTTTGAATAGACAATGTCTTATTGGTAAATGAATATTATATCTATTCTTAAAGCGAATTAAATGTATTTAACCAAATGAAAGCTCAAAGTTATTTGAATTCAATTGACTTTTTATGTTAATAATAAACTTTATTACATCTTAATTGATCAAAGATATAATGCTAATGTATATTCAAATTATATTGTAGAAATTTATTTATTATGCTATATAATTATTTTTTATTGTTCAAAGCTATAGCACTTAAATATATGGCATATTTTATTTATTCTAATCTATATGTTGTATGTCAAAAGTCTATAAATGTATATATTTTAATTATAGCTGTTTGACAAATTATGACTTCTGAGTAAATATTCTAAGCTAAAGCATTGTAACCTGCACAGACTATTTAATAATTTAGATGTTTTTTATATCCTATTTTTATACCAATTTTGCAAATATGTTGAAAAAATTTTTTTTTTTAAATAATTTATATCTGCAATGCAATTTTTATTATATTGATTATAAACCAATTACTAACAAATTATGTCTTATGGACTATTTCAGATTACAGTATACTAAAGAAAAGGTTGATAATATGACAAAATCAGCACTAGAATTTGATGAGAAATTGATTGAACTGGAAAAGAAAAGCACCCGTCTGCTTGCTTGTATTTTATCTGTTGTCAAACCATTGGTATGTACATTCATACGTTCATTTATAACATACCATACATTCATAACAATTCCTCTATTATTTTAGTAAACATCAAAATTACTAGATTTTGAATATGTATTTGATTCCATTTTTATTATATAATTATACTGCCATTGTATTGGCTATCCATGAGCCAATCCAATGGTCCTGATCCCTATGTTTATGTATGAAAGTAAGTCGAATTAATACTGTCAATCTATCAATAAATACTATTTGAATAGTATGTATAGAGTGTTTTGAAAGATTTATATAGAAACCTTGATGTCAGAGATCAGAGTGGTTTGAAAAGATACAATAATTTGAGTACAAACAGCTATGTCGTGATGATTTGGCTATCTAGAAAGGATGAAATGAAAGTAAGTTCATAAAACAAATGTACACAACTTAATGAGTAAAAGGTGGGCAAAGACTCTGTTGTTAAAAAATCTTAGACTAAATTAGTGGCACATCAAAAAAATGGCCAAATTTTAAGAACCCAAAACCAACAAGCTTACATGAAAAGATTGATGAATATTAGTGAAGAGAAATATACAAATATCATACTATAGGGAAATCTCTAGCCTGTACCTACTCTTCTGGGAAATAGGTGTGAGTTTATAAATAATTCATTGTTTTTTTTTTTAATTAGAATAAAGATATTATGAACAATGTTTTAGAAATGCTACTAATATTATAAACGTGAAAATTTGTAAGGATGTATAGATGCATGTTTATTGCTCTTTCCTGCAAAATCTACCGAATGGATTTTGATGAAACTGTACAATATTGTGAATTATCCAAAATATAAGAAAAAGTGACAAGTAGGAAAAAATCTGTCATCTGCGGGCTATTCTAGCGTGCGCCGCAAAAACCATTGGAATTACACATATATAATGGAAATGTTTATCTTAAATAGTCCAAAAAAAGCCGGCAACAGTATATATCTATTATTATCTATATGCTATGTGTAAGGTATTATCGCTAAAATAGGAAACCATAAATACAACAAAAATTGATAATTAATTTCTAACGCACATTTGGTAGTAACAAATTGATCCTTATATTAAATTAAATACTTTTATCACATCTAGTATTTAAAGTAGATAATATTTGTTTTTTACACTACAATCATTTGAACAAATATTTGAATAATTATGATGATAAACGAGCGAGTGCGCGATATTATGGTGCGGTCCGGCGGCAGGGTCAAACCACAAAGGTAGCAGGCATACATTTGAGCACGCTATGTTTTTCCCATGGCCAGCTTCACGTGGCTTGCTCACGCGTTTCTAAATCGCAAAATGTGCATGTTTATACAGACCGAAATAAATCGTCTAACATAGTTTATAGGAGTATATTGCAGTAGCCACCTATAACTTTTGCATTAACATGAATCATCATATTCATCCCTATCTATCCTTACAAACTATAGCGTTTATAATACATATTAGTGAGATCATCATAAAAAATAATTAGTTCCAATTTACATACATTACACAATATAATTGTTCGAATACTTATAACTGGAGAACGACTTGATCGATTTTTATGATTTTTAATTTGTTGGACCTATCTCCATCTTGAATAGCAGAATAATATAAAAACATAAAAAATTTGAAAAAAAAAAGTACTTCCTATTACCATTAGTATTACAATTTTTCATCATCACGTGGGCAAAATCGCAGGGCACAGCTAGTTGTAAATAAGTTAACATAAATACAAATGATAAAACTTTTTCTTTCACTTCATTATACTTGAGAATGGTCACTTTTATAATTCTGCATTTCACATTATTGTGACTATAGATGTCCACAATTTACGATAGACATTGATATAAAAGTTTTTTCGTATTTCATAACTAAAATGTTACAGAAAACGCTTTGGTTGTGTAGTTTGTATTTGACTAGTTTTGATACCATTAAATAGATAACATTTTTATAAAAGGCAAATAAAAAGTGAAGATGGCATTCCACCATTTTTCTATTGTATTTTTGTCCCCCGAAATGAGTGAATCTGATGTATGATAGAACTTTGATACATTTTGAAGTTTTAATACAAAAAAGAGACAAATGCAATACAAGCCGCGAAAAATACTTGTGACATTTATGGACCTAATGCAGTGTCGGTAATAGGAACAAGAAACTGGTTAAAAATGGCCATGGGATTGTATTGTTTGATAATGATACCTCCTTACTTTTTAAAATTGATAGGCATCAACCAGCTTTTGACAAAGTAAACAGTACCATCTCTGAAATCATTGAGTGGTTTAGTATTAATAATCTTCTGCTCGACGAAAGAAAAACAAAACTTGTTAAATTTTCCCTTTCTGATTCTAAATTGATCGACATAAATGTAATGGTAAAAAACGAGATACTGGATATTGTAGACACGACCCTATTTATTAGTTTCACCTTAGATTCTAAGTTATGTTGGAATTCTCATATTACAAGATTAGCAAAAAGAGTTGGTTCTGCAGCATATGCAGTCAAAAGAATTCGGCGACTTACAGACGAAAGCACCGCAAGACTAGTTTATTTCAGTTTTTTTCATAGTCTTATGACCTATGGAATTTTGTTATGGGGTCACGCAGCCGATATTAACACAATTTTCATGCTGCAGAAGCGAGCTATTCGTGCTGTTTATGATCTGAGGTCAATGACAAATCTCAAAGAAAATTTTAAGGAAATTAATATCCTAACTTTAGCATCACAATATATATACGAAAATCTGGTATATGTCAAGAGAAATATAGAATCGTTCCAAAAAGGAGCAACATCCATAACATTAACACTAGACATAAGAACGATCTTGCTGCTTATAAGACACATCTAAGTAAAGTTAATAAATCATTTAAGGGGATGTGTGCTTTTTTATAATAAGATCCCAGCTGAAATTCAAAATTTGCCATTTGCTGAGCTTAAACGTTTCATTAAAAGAAAGTTATATGGCAAGGGCTATTATACTGTGTTGGAATATCTTAATGAAAAAGCCCTGGGATTGAGCTGCTTTCGCCTATCAGGTTATTTCATATTATTTTTAAATGTTAACTAAATTATAAATTACCAAATCCTTTGTATTGATGAGTAAAAAGAGTAAGCCTTGAGTTTCTTGGCCATTTTTCTCTCGTGAATCAGCATTGTGAATGGGCGGTAATGTCAAAATGAATTTATTGATGATGTATTTCAAGCGTAATTTCATACAAAAATAAAGATATTTTTGATTTGATTTGGTTCAAGTATTTTCAGTCCAGTAATTTTGATGTCAAAGATCAACCTCGCTGTAGTTGACCTTTTATGAATAAAGTTGATGCCATTTTGGAAAAAGTAGAGTAAGATAGACAAATAAGTTCTAACTCCATAGCTGAAGAGCTGGGAATTGCCCTAAAAACAGGTTTGACCCATTTGAAAAATGTGCGATGTAAAAAAAAGCTCGAAAGCAAACTACTCATGTATTCATTTGTGATTCTCTATTGAAATGTAATGAAACCGAGCCATTTTAGAAAAGATTGTTCACTGATAATGAAAAATAGAATACCTACAACAAGAACATGCGAAAAAGATCATGGTCTAAAAGTAAGCAAGGTCCACAGACTGGCCAAACCCGGATTAACTTGCAATAAGTTAATGATATATATTGGGAGTACAAATATACATTTCACAAATGATAACCGTCTTGAAAATTAGGTTGCTCATTCAAAAACAACATAACCTTATCATATTATTAACTTCATATCTTATATTTTTTTATCCAAAAATGTCTAAATTTGAGCCAAATAAGCGTCATTTGTGGGAATTTTTAATTAACTTCATTAATTTCAAAAAGTTGCAGGTGAGGCACATCAATTGCTCATTAGAAGCATATAATGAGGCTGCCTTGAATGAGAGAACATATAAGTGAGTGGTTTCAAAAGTTAAAAAGGTGATTTTTTGACGTAGAATACAAGGGTCGAGTGGAAGGCCAAAATTAATGAGGATGCAGAATTGGAGGAAGATTCGTCTCAGACACAAAAGGAATTTGCACTTAGTTTAGAAGTCACTCAGCAAGCAGTCTCGCGTCGTTTAAAATCATAGGTATGATTCATAAACAAGGTAATTGGATTCCATATGAATTAAAGCCGAGAGATGTTGAACGCCGATTATGCATGAGTGAAACGCTGCTAGCTTTTACATCGAATCCTCACTGGTGATGAAAAGTGGGTACATTATGGTAATCCAAAAAGAAAAAAATAATGGGGACTACCTGGCCATGTGTCAACATCCACAGCAAAACCGAATATTCTTGGAAAGAAACTCATGCTGTATATTTGGTGGGATCAACTGGGTGTGGTGTATTTCAAGTTGCTTAATCCAAGTGAAACAATCACTGGAACTCTATACCGAACACAATCAATGAGATTGAGCCGAGCTCTGAAGGAAAAACGCCCTCAACACCACTCCAGACATAACAAAATATTGTTATATATACGCTCGTCCACATGTAGCGGTTCTAGTGAAAAACTATTTGAAAACACGTGATTGGGAAGTACTACCCCACCCGCCGTATTCACCAGACATTGCGCCGTCCGACTATCATCTGTTACGGTCAACAGCACATGCTCTGTCAGAACAGCTGTTCACATCATATAAAAATACCAAAAATTTGGTTGATTCGCGGATAAGATAAGGAGTTCTTCAGACTTGGAATCCAAACGCTGCCCAAAAGATGGAAAGAAGTAGTTGTTAGTGAAGGACAACACTTCGATTAAAATTAAATTACCGTTCATTCACAATAAATATTTTATGGACAAAAAACGGCAGAAACTTATTTGTACTTGTAATATAAATACATATATATTAAATTTAAATAAAATAATGAAATACTGTCTTGAATTTGTATATGAAATACGGAAAAAAAATTTCCGATCATATACTTTAGTATATTTAACTTCCCTGTATTGCCGTCGATGGTAAAAATTATAAAAGCGCCTAATGTCATAAGATAAATACAGAAATACAATATTTTTTAAACCTTATCTAGCTGATAATTAAAGCAACTGTCAGCATCAAATATACAAAAATTTAATATTCATTACTTATCTAAAGATTTAGGCAATAGTAGTAAATACATTATAAATACTTAATTTTACTTTTTATTTTCTCAGGCAACATCTAGCTCTGAACAGAATGGCTTGGGGCTTTCTATCAAAATTTTAATTTCAGTGAAGCCCTCCCAATTTTTCAAGACCAAGATAAGGTTAGATGACCAAGTCTTCATATAATTTTAGTAGTTCTAGTTATAATATACCGTGTGTCTTTTAAGTCCCGGAATGGCTGTGTATTGTCTCAGGTAAAATTTTTGGGAAAGGTCAAGGTCGGTTCTTAGGTAAGTTTTAATGGGGAATTCAATGATGCCCTTCAATTCGACCTAGGAATTGACTTTCAAGGTTATTTAAAGGACAATTATTTTTTTTAATGGAAACCCCGATTTATCTCATCGGCAATCGATAGAGGGGGAAATCACATGTCCAAAATGGTATTTAGAGTGATATTTAAAAGTAAAAGCAAGGTAAATTGTAGAAAAACTGGTAAAACAGTGTTGTCTTCAAACTTTAAAAGGACTTAGGAATTAAGTAATGTTTGAAAAGAATATGAGACAAACAACATTGATCATCTTGACTTTTAGATCAGCTTTGAACATAATTTGAAAGTTAAAGTACTTTTCAAATTTATAACCTTACGATCACCTTTATTTTGCATGCCTTAAGAGCGAGCGTAGGTATGCTTCTACTGTCGCCTGAAAATCCTGTGTAATCATGATAACTAAAAACTATTTAACTTTTAAACTTAATTTCTTTTTCAATCTTAGCACTAATTGATTGGGAATAACTGTATTGAAAATCATAGCTTGATATAGTACCGACTAGCTATAATTGAATTTTAAAATTCGCAGTTATTCATGTTTTGATCTGTCATTTCACTTAAATATCTGAAATGGAGATTGAAATGAATATTTTATGTTTTTGTAATTGCTAACAGATGGCGGAAGTAATATCAAAAATAAAACAACTATTTTCGCCCGAGGATCAGCTGTATGATTTAGTTCATCTGTTTAGCTTTAAGTCAAGCGTGCAGGCTGCCTGGGTTCAAATCTATCTTAGAATTTGTTTTTTCTTATTTACTTTTTTAATTACTTTTAAACGTTTTAATTCATTTCAAAGTAATTAGTAATACGTTTATATTAGCAACAATTATTGTGTAATAATTTTAATTAGTAACTTAGGGAACGTTTTGAAGAACTTCAAAAAAGGATTTTTGGCGAAAAGCTCATATTATCATTAACCTCTAATTTAAATAATATACGTATGTCACGGGCGCTTAAGGCATGCACATTTGGTTTTGCCAAATTTTATAATAATATGTACAAAGATCTAATCGACATTTATTTGTTTTTACTTTTAGAGTTGCCCAGAAATAACCTTGAAGTGACTGATTAGCAAAGGTCTTGCATGTCGTTATTGAGTTACTTGCTTGAGGTATGTTCCAAGTATAAATGACCTTGTAATAACCGTCAAGGTCAAACACAGCATCTGAATGTAAAATTTTCTGCTCTATCGATTGCCAGTGTAAAAATTGGGGATTTTCATTTAATAAAGACTAAAATAATCTTGAAGGTCAAGTCTAAGGTCAAATTGAAGGTCACCATTAAATTCCTCATTGAAAGTTACTTAAGAAATGAACTTGCTTTTTACCGAAATACTTCCTGAAAAATTACAGTTATCCTGTATTTTTTTTCAGGCAAATTGATTTAATTAACCCGCTATGTCAAGAATCTAGCTATATGAAAATATGTTTTATGAAAGTAAGTTATGTGAAAGTAATTTTAAAATGCCTTCATAAAAATAATGTGTAATACTGTGATATAATTTCTTAACACATTTATTTATCTGCCATAACTACAAAAGTGTCACAAAAAAATGCTTCCATAATTAAAATCACATAACAGACTATGATACAGAATATTACTTCATCTTATATATTGTTAAGGCAATACTAATTACTCACTGTTGGATGTAAGCCTCTCCCATACATTTTCAGGATAAACTATCTAGGGTTACTTGCCTCCAATGGTGATTTATAATCTTTTGTCAGGTTTGACTTTGTAATGTTTGTATCTTCGAGTGTTCGCCTCTTGAAAATTTTTCTTCCTTGGCAGTCAAAAGAATCTGTAAAAAAATGTAACCTTTTCATTAACATTTCAACTTTAATGATATTGCATAAATAAAGTGTTTTCAATTTTCTATACAGAAGGGAAACTCAATGCATAAAATAGCTATTAACCAACATGAAATAAAGAAAAACCGGCCAAGGGCATGTCGGACCGTGCCGAATGTAGGGTTCCCAAGCAGTCACCACAAAGAAATGCACTACAGATGAAAAAACTATGTTGTTAAACTTTTTTCCATGTTTCCCACACATAATAAATATAAGCCCACCCACAATCACCCATAACTAGAGAAACAAGTAGGTATGTCAACTATTACTCTTAAAACGATGTAAACTGAAAAGCACAAGAAAAGAGCGTATGTACATGGCACTTAGTCCTTTTTTTGAAAAGTGTAGTTTTTTGGCAATAACATAAAAATGGTATATCAGATCAGTATATCAGACCATTGAAATTATTTATTAAGTGTTACCTTTGAGAATTTATCTCCCAATTTTTAATATTATTATTTGATAATAAGATTTGATTTAATAATAGGAATCCTAAGAATGTGGGAATATAATTGACTATTTATAGAATAAGTTTTAGTGTTGGTAAGAACCTTAAAATAAGATCAAATGCAAATTATATTATAGGATTCAAGGATATTTCCAATTTTCTTATTTAATTAAAGAAAAAAAAACATATTTAATAGTGTGAATGTTTGTATTTAGTCATTGATTTTAAATTGGACAAATGGTGGTGAAATATAATACTGTAAAGGACTCGTATTTATTACATTTTAAATCAATGGAGTATTTGAAAAATCAAAGTTCTGAGTAAGAGGAAAATCATTAATCGTATATACATAGACTAATGTCTTTACTTTTGTTTCTGATAGTAGTTTATAGCCAATTTTGGTTAAAAAGGTTTGTTCAGATTTTGTAAGTTCTATCATGAGAACTGTGTAAATAGCTAGACGAAAGTAGGAAAGTGCTTGCACATGCATGTAGTTTATAAGTACTTGACATAGATTGTATAGAAATAAGTTATGATGAGTTTTATTTAAATAAATTTGACCAGAATCGATTTACAGTACAGTATAGATCTTTTTGTCTGCCCCCATGGTATTAGCATTCCTATTTCTCAGATTCGTTCCTTGCAGTTCTTTCATTCATTTCTATTGTTCAGAAGATGGTTGGAATTTCATTTATTTGTTTTATTTAACTTTTATTGTCTTTTCTTTAGTCTACTAATTATATTCATTATTTATCGTGTAGCACATTTTTAATGTTTTTACCATCTCACAACTACTTCTCTTATTTATTTTCTATAATTTATACACAGTCTTTTATTACAATATTTATATTTTACATTTGAAAAAAGCTTCTATTTTGCAACAATGTATTTTATGACACATTACTTTTATTTTATCTATACATATATTTATATATACTTTTGCCCTGGTAGACAAAGATTTGAGTAAAATTCGTCCTTAGTGAGCGAAAAGTCCGGAAAAGAGTAATTATGCCAAAGTTCAAGTCATCGAACCTATAATTTCAGAGATCTCGAGATGAGTCAGTCAGTGGTATTTCGCTTATATATGTATAAATATATTAAAATCCTCTTTAAACCACTTCAAACTCCTTACTTTGCTATATAATTTATTCATTTTCTTACAACTATTTTCTGTCTTGTATAATATTATAAGAATTTCCCTCTTATCAAATCTATTATTTGAGTACCACATCCAGTATTGCATTTTCTCGCGTGAATATATCGTTTTTGACGAAAACTTGCAGCATATCTTGGAGTTTAAAAGGATCACAGAAGCAATATGATGAGTCTTTCGACTTGAATCCGTATAGCCATTATATGAATTTGCCATGTTTTTTTGGGACGTCATATCGATCTGTTATAAAACCATATGCTTGTCCTAATCCATTTTGAGATTTTAGCTGCTTTTTCCTTGGCATACGTTCTTTTCCATTTTTCTAACTCTGTGCTCTTATCACCTTTTTTGCATATGACAGTAGAAATAGAACATCCACTGCCATCTTTTTCATAATAGCAGCGCGCCGGGCGAATATGTTTCCGTAATTTCAGTATGGGCTTTAACCCAAAGGGCACACTGCCCTGCTATCCATGACGATCTTAGAGTTCGCGACTAACTTCATGAGCTGAGAGTGATAAGTCTTTGGAAAAATCAGCACTTCCAGGAAGACTATATTTCACCCCTACATTATCGCTTTTTACAAACGACTATCTCCACTTGAAAGACCATCCTGAGGAATCGAATCGAAGTGTAATGTCAAGATCCTCTTTATTACGCCATCGCCTGTCGAGCCGCATCGATTTTAAGTGTGGGTTCCGTTGATGTATATTTGTAGCGGGAGTGTCGATCCCGATTTCGGACACGTGCGCATGGTGACGTGATTCGCAGAAATATACAGATTTTTAGACTCCCGGTCAGTAAAAGTTTTTCCCTTTATTATTCACCGTATTTTTCCTTTTATAGCCTAGCCGTTTTTGTTAAAAGAACCGTTATGTCGAGAGGAAGCAGCCTCAACAGAAACAACAGGGAATGTAAAAAGAATGTTCACTAATCTCCATATGTTTTTAGAGCGACACCGATGACTTCTACGCGATGCTCGATGCTGAGCTGGACAGCGTCAAGCATTTTTCGTACGTCCAGCTTATTCATTGCCGGTGCCCAAGCACACGAACTGTACAGCACTATCGGCTCTCACGAAGGCGTACATTATCCTTGGAATCTCAGGACTTTTATTACAAAACGCCTTAACAGCTCTAGCTATACCTTTATAGATATGTAGCCATTTTGCAAACCTGCTACTAAAAATGAATGTCAGCCTTTTGTTTATAATCAGACCGAAGAGCCGTAATTCCGGTACCCAGGCTATCTTACTTACCGTGACTGTGTACCTTTAAAGTCGTAATGCTCCAGATTTATGGTGAACACCATGGCGTTAGTATTCGGTGGTGCAAATTTCAACCTATTTTGACTCCCTAGCAATGCATGTGAGCTAACATCCAATTGTCTTCCTTCTTCACTGATGAAGCCCGAACTGTCTGAAAAACATAACGAATCATCATCCGTGAAGCGTCTTCACATATCGTAACTTCCTCCAGTTCTCGGAGCAGAATCCAGAATAAGGTTCCAAAAGCTAGAACTGGCTGTAGAGCCCTGAATACACAATTTGGAAGTCCCCTGTTTGCACTCCTCTCCTATGTACTGCACTGTCATTTTCCAATTTCAAAAGTAGACTTGCACCGTACCATAGAAGTTTACCAGGTATTAAAAGCGAGCAATTGAGTGTTCAACGTCGGCCACCATGCATTATTAAGGTGTCCACTGTATCCGATGATACCATTATCTTTTTGAGATTTAACTCATTGTAGACATATTTCATTAAATCATAAAGAGTATCCTCTGTTCTGCTCTGTGACTTGAAGCAAAACTGTTTCGCCTGCAACTTCGCCATTAAGTGTCATTATAGACGCCTGACCAACATTCTTTAAACGACCGTACCCACCACACAGAGCACACTCTATAGGATGGTAAAAATTCAGACGAGAATAATGGAATTTCAGTCTTCCTCCACGCACCGTGAACGTAACCGCGCAACGACCCGAGGACTTTAATCTCAGATCACCTACTATTCCTCCGCTCTATCCAGTAGAGCGAAGCTGCACACAATCACATCAACCATGCTTCCAACGAGTTTTTGAGAGACTCTTTATACACTTTGAACGTTGGTGTAGACTCTCGTTCAAGATGTATAACTCCTAAGCATCGAAAAAGTCGTAAGAGGTCCACAGCGCTGAATCATTGCATTTTCTGCCCCACCAGACACTGAATGTGTTAATGTCATCTCCCCAGGATTATTTTATCTGTCGGGATTTTGGTATATCACAAACGGAATACGGATGGATAGATGTCCCCTTCGAAATACATAAACACGAAGCTAATTCTGCAGTTGCGCGCCTTAATAACAGCACCTGTGATATTTTGGTTGTTGAGAGTTTAAACTTCCAACGTCTACATCTTTGCTCAGGATTATAATGACGACTTTGACTGTTCTCCTTCGCGAAGTCACTTTCGGATGGAAATCTTGGACCATGTCTTCCGTTTTCATTTCTTGCCTATCAGCCTCAACGAACAACTTCACTGTAGAGTCTGCTATATACAAGATTAGATTGAATGAATCGCAGAAATAAGCGGCCAGTGTATTTTCTTGGGCAATCCTCCGCCTTTACGAGTAAATGCGGTTGAAGAAATACAGGGTGCCAGTGACGTCACCTTAAATCAAGCTCTCATCTCGTTTACCCTTACGATACATTGCTGCTTTGTTTTGGGATCGTAGCAATAAATCCATGTTTCGTCACCCATTACTATGTCCCATACCAAATTTGACGCCTCAGCTTTTCAGTATCCAAATGTTTGTAGGATTGATTATATTTAACTCATGCCTATGCCTAAGGGTGCCCGAATCTTATGATGATAGGTTGCCTTTCTGTTGTTCAATCATACGGCGGCATCGATGTTTTTGTTCACAATTGTAGACGGGCGTCTATCGGAAATTCGTCACTGAGATTGACACGACCGCGCTTGAATTGTGTAACTCAGTTATAAATAGTCGTCTTTCATGATGTTTCATCGCCAAAAGCAGTTCAAAGTCGAGGCAAGGCTCTGCTGAGCTGTCAAATTACACTTAAAGCTGTAAAACGTCATATACGAAATTTTCACAACTTAAATCCATTGTGATGAAGTTACGCAATTTTTAAAATAACGCCAAAACGTAAAAACAATTGCCAGTTAGATGAAACAAGCTGTATTCTACAGCCAAAGAGTTCCATTTTCAAATGTAGTAATTACTTTTTAAATATTGTTTGTCGAAGTGACCAGTTCAAGAAACTTTTAGTGTGTTCC